>QVRM01000347.1:0-60192 GCA_003439945.1 Dermanyssus gallinae
ACGTATATTCAGTACAAAACAGTCTAGACGCTCGCAATGGGCTTAAATGGCCTGAGGCACAGACTAAAAAATATAATCTTAATTCTATAGATGGCGTTCTTTTAAAGGTTCTAACCTACCGACAGTAACGGGAACGGTTCATCATAAGAATTCTGCATGCAGGGTATCAACTCGATTTCAGTGGGCCGCGTTTATTCGAGACGCGACGCATACGGTCGATGCCACCTATATGTGTATGCAGCATATCTATTAAATCGATTCAAGCTGACGTTTACCTTTGGACCGCCTCTATTCTTATACCGTCTAGCCATTTGTAGGAATGGCTAAACAAGCATCGATGCGTTTCATCGTTGAGTTGCTTCTAGAGGACAAGTAGCTAGCTGTTCCAGAGCAGTTCTACCGTTTCCCTCTTAAGTGTAGCCACAGCAGCACATCAGTGGCTTTAGTGGAATCTCGTGCGAATCTGCATGTGAGTGTTGCTCTGACAGCCGAGCAACGCTGAGGTGAGAGAGTCAGCCGTTGGTTCTAAACGAAATCTCTCTATTACCCCCATGAACTCGGAGACACCGCTTCCGCACCGCTGGGATAAGACACGCAGCTTAATCCTTGAAAATCACGCGTCGCAATTACCCACCGTGCGCTCCCACCCAGTCACCCATTCGACCCCGCTAGTTCTCTCTCTATCATATCCCCCCTCACCCCCTACTCACCTCCTTTGCCCGTATTTTCTTGTTCAACTTCCTCTTCCCTCTATGTGTGTCTGTATGTTTTTGTTTCGCTGTTTGTTGTTATATTTTTGTTGCTGCTGCTTTTAGCTTTGTTTTGTTGAAACACTAGAGCGCGCTGGCGAAATAAACAAACGAAAGCTGGAACACTCCTTGATACGAGACGGTACTCTACGACTAAGCAGGACGAAACGAGCATGTGTATCTGCCCACGCCCTGCTGCGCTGTGGACACTCTCTACAAGACCATGCTCTCGAGCTTCCCGAGGAGTGAAGCACTGAACTGGGGTTGGACCTGGAGTCGAGTCTTACGTAGAAGTTGTCCTACCCTGTTGCTTACCGGACGCGCAACGTTACCGCCGCCCCGCCTTATTGACATCGTTTCCCATTGATCGCGTTCGGGTTCCGATCGTACTCTGCTTGGTCCTTAGTTGGGACAGCGGCAGGAACGGAAGGGAAAGCCGCGCTTGCGTTGCGACGGGCGCTTGTCCTGACTTCGTGCGGCTTCAGGACGCGGCGACTGGATGACGGAAACGCCGCATTCAAACACTATCTACTTGCTCGTCGTTGAACAGTTTGCAACTGTTCCGAGAAATGGCATGGTCAGGCATCTTGGTCTGCGCTTTTCGTCGGAGCAAGCGGTAACGAGGGCTACCTCACATAGGCCGGGCCAAATGTGCATCATCTCTGCGGGGGATCATATACGTACAACGGCAGACTATCACAGTCACAACACAACAACGCAACACCACAACAACGACGAAAAGGGAGGGTACGAGATATATGACCGCAAAAGCAAGACCACCAGAAACCGTTTACGTTAAGTACAGAATCTATCTTTTATTATTGTTGTGATCGTTTAGATTGTTGTTATGTTTTTGTCATAATTACCTTTCTCGTCATTGCTTTTGTCTTTTTTTACTTTGTCGTCGTCGTCGTCGTCGTCTGTTATTGTTGTTGTCTCAGTATTCTGTATGTTACGGCTGTTGTTGTTGTTGCCGTTATCGTTGTTTTAGCTATTCTTGTCTCTCTGTTACGGTTTCTGTCTGTTGTTTATTGTTACTGCTATTCAGTCTGTTGTGATTCCTATTGTTATTATGTGCTGCTGTTTGTTTGTTGTTTGTTGTTATTGTTGTCGTTGTATTGTTGTTGGCTACTGCAGATATGGTTGTGATTGTCATTTTGTTGTAAATGTTTCCGGGGATTGCAAGGGATTTGCGTACGGCTGAACGCATAGGATAAACAGCACGACGGCAGCTTCCGCCCCGCCATTCATGTTAGCAGCGTCTGCAGAGAGGTAAGAGTCGTCGCCCAGAGCGACGCTCGACGGGGGTCAGGCGTCTCGGGTGTTGGTTGGGTGGGGGGGGCGGGGGGTAGACGCCATTCTCGTCGCAGCAGTGGGAGCAGTGCCAGTGTGTGGGCCCTGATGCCGGGTAAATACGAGATAGATAATGAATGAATGAAGAAACGACGGAACCAAGCAAACTGAGCCAAGAGCGTTCGAGGGTTATTTGTAATGCCGACTGACTTATGAGCATTTTTGCTCGCTTGCTTGCTTTGTTGATCCCCCGCTGTTACGCTGCGCGTCGTCTCACAAGCGGCGGCGGCCATAGCGGCGCGTCGAACGAGAGAGATTGAGGTAGATAACGAGAAATAGAGATAGACAGAGAGAGAAGGAGGGAGAGAGAGAGAGCTACCGCTGTATCTGTTGCAACAGTAGCACTTGACAGGGCAGCATCTAGCATGCGTAGAAAGCTCCACGCGCACAGCGGGGTTTATTTTAAAACGGTGCTCAGAGGCCATTGAGACGCTATTACAGCTAGTATGAACACCGTTACTTCTATGCTGGAGACGGCGGCAATCGGGAGAACTCTGACGTCGACCATAGCTTATTTTACTTACGTTTTCTCCGCACCACGAGGCTATTAACTATTAATCATCATCATCATTAGCATTATTATCATTGACTCGACCGATTGACTAATTGATTTCCTATTGGCCAGAAATGAATGAATGTGCTGCTACCCCCAACACAGCCGTCGTCCGTCACCGCCATTAGTTTACCTAGCGGTTTTTGGGCAGTCTTCCAATCTCCGAATAGCGACTCAGTGACCTTGGTTGAGATGCTTTTTTGATCGAAGCGACCAATAGAACGCGATTACGTTTGGAGGTCGCGTATCTAAGAAACGGATACACATATACACACTCACACACACGCATACGCCAATAGACCGAGATACCACGAGATACGAAAAAAACAAACAAAAAAACAACACGAGGCTTAAATGGCGTGCTCGACGTGATCGTCAACGAACACCATCCGTAAGGTATTGGCACCGCAAACCCGATCTAGTCACACTCGAGCTCAAGCGCTGTTGATGTGCTTGAGCAATAAGCGAACAAGGACATAGTTGCCACTGATGATAATGACATAAGCTCAATATCATTGGCGGTGTCAGTCAACGGCGACTCGTGGCGGGGCCGTCACCTATCGTAGAGTAAAAATCTTCGTCCTCACAATAAACAGACGCGTTTCAATTGCCACTGCATCAACATGCTCCCCTTGGACTGAATTGTGTTAAGCCCTAGACCCTAGCTACCTGCCAGCCAGCCAGCCAGCCACCTGTCCACAGAGGCTAAATATGTCGCCCGAAACGCACTAGTCGATAAGCCGATCTGGAGGGTTCTAACCTTATTCAGGTTGAGCTTGCCGAGGTAAATTGTGGCTTTGACACTGATGCCGTGGTGCGCGCGAGCAGACTAAAAAAATCGAATATTTACGATATCCCGTGCTGAGAGTTATTTTTCCGCTCACTACAAAAACAAGATAAACTGTCTGGCAAACTGTCAATACTTGGCGTTGTCACTATATATATATATATATATATATATATATATAAGACCAAGGGCGTATTCGTATGTCAACACTGTTTAGACGTGAAAACCTCATAAATTGCAATTATTTCAAACGACAGATGAATTGCTTTAAACAGCTTAGCCAGCTTTATAGACCGCAATATTATACGCTGATCTGACGTCATAGTCGAGGCGAGTATTAGCGGCCCAAATATTTTGCTAGTTATGGTCCGTTGTGTTACGCAAAATACCCTTTGTAGTAGATTTTCTGGTGAAATCATTCCGACTCGTAGATGTAGGTGCCACTGTTCTGAGGGTAATTTCGTATTTCGTTGATAAGGATACCTTACTGGTGGTACAAGGTGAGCAGTATTGTTGCCCGTCGACAATGAACCAATTATCCACGCAGCGTTTCCGCGTTTAACTTTAACCGATATCCTTTGTAACAAAAACTGCCATGCCCTCCTATCGCCGGCTAACACAGCAACTCTGGATCTTAGCTTTGTCAGAAAGCTCCTTGTGATTTTTCTAATTTGGCTCATGTGAATTTTAGAAAAGGGGATCGATTGGCTGCCAAAGACGTTATACGTTGCATCGGCCAAACTATGGGGTTTGTCAACTCGTTCCGGTATCTGGAGCTTCGGTTTTACATTTTACTGGGACAACCTTCACTGAGCACATCGACAAGACAGTTGTGATGTATGCGGACGACACAGTGCGCAGAGCCCCAGTTTCTCTATCACGCGACTGTCCGTTCCGACGGCAGTGGCACCTTTTCACCTCAAAGTTATTCCAAGGCTGATGTATGGTCTTGACAGAATATGGGGAATTCATCCCTACTCGGAGAAACTTTGGTTTGCTTGAAAGGTGTTTCAGAATGTACATGAAAGCAAGTACTTTGCTCGTCAATGCCGGAGGGAGCCGCTTTACGTATTAAATCGCAGGCTGTACACCGGTAGCTGGGATAATTGGATTGACCTTGATGGCGCCGCGTACAGTACCATTTGAACGCTTTTTTAGAAATAAAAAATAAAAGTTGAACAAACTCGACAAGATGCTGGAGACCTGGATATATTCAGTGCCTCCCACTGCTGGCCTGGTTTTGCCTATGACAAACGCTACGTCTATACCAGATACAATGCTTATCGTAGTGTACATATATACATTTAATAGAAATGGTGCGATAGATAAATGATACCGAATGCTTATCGTAGGAAGCAATGACTATGTGGTCCGTAAAGCCATGCTGCCCTGGGCACCCATGTTGAGACAAAACCTGAATGCGTTAGCTTTGAAATAATGCTCTTTGCAAGTAAGATGTACCTGAGACTATATATCCTAGCCAGCCAAGAGAGAAAACGCTCTTATGTCTAACTGCCCTAGTAACTCACTCAAGGATTCTTAAAGAGAAAGATTCTTTCACGCCGCGAGCCGTTAGCTAAGCGTGAGGCTGTGTTCTCTATTCATTTAAGTTCATTTTTGATGGCCCAATCGGTCGTTATAGGGTTGCTTATACCCAGGAGACAAAGTTGATAGGATCGGCCCCGGCAGCTCATCGCTGCAGCATCGGCCAGCAGCCGTCGACTCTAGTATGTAAAATCGCAACACAGTTTGGTGATGGCTTCACTTGGTCGATGGACGGCGTATCTACATTTACGCCTGAAACGAGTATACTGGCCTGACGTGTACCTACCTGACGGTTGCCCGTTAACGATGTTTCAACTGCGCCCCTTATGAGAATAGCGGTGGACAGCAAAGGCAGCAGGAACAACATTATAATCATCATCAACAGCAACAACAACAACAAAAGCAGTAGCTGCACCAACAGCAAGAGCAGCAGCAGAAAAGGGGGCGCCATGCCCACGATGAAGTGCCATGACTTCATTGAAGAAGATGAAAACGACTGCGCCGGCGACGACAACGGCAGTGCTAGGCAGCAGCAGCATCATTGCTAGCCTAGACAGCCATACAGGCAACCAAGAAAGAATACGCTACTGCCGCTCAATTAAGTGTTCCATTTATTATTCTGTCCACTCTAGAGCGAAGGCGATGGAGCAGGATAGAGCGAGGAGGCTGCTGAGTCTAAAGGAAAAGTGATACCAAGGGTTGGGGAGAGGAATAGGGCGGGGGGGGGGGGGGGGGGCGGAGGGGCGCTGAGGTAGGAAAACCTGAGGGCGGTACGCCACTAGCATACACCAGTGGCGCTGGACACGGCCGAAAACTTCCTGTAGCAGGCAGCAGGGTACAGCCGTGCCAGCATCTGTACGGACTGATTGACTGGCCGGGCGGGGGCGGAGAAGGAGGTTGACTGGGGCGACGGGGAGACGGGCCAATGAAGACGAGACTAAAGGGACACCAGGATGGGCGGCACTAGGGAGTTGCTGTGGGCAGTGCGTGGCTGGCCGGCCACTTTACTTCATTCAACAACTTTCGCTTCCATCCGCGACCAGCAGGAAGGGGAGCGGGTGGGGGAGCGGCGAGCGGCTCACACTCATCGCGCGCGTCTCCGGAGACTCCATCCAGGGGGATGAGAAAAGAGGAGGCCAAAGATCTCTTAGTGCGTAGACGCCTACCGCTTGCGGCCAGCGGCCCGGTTGATACGCGGCGAGCGTGCTGGCGGAGACACGTTGCCGTCCACCGCACAGTTCCTCCATAAATAGCAGCAACACAGAACGGACACACCCACACAGACGCACACGGGCTGTTGCGCAGGTACTGTCCGACGAGCACCAAGCGGTGGCGTCCTGTATAACCAGGACGGGCCCCGCGTACGCAGCCGTTGGCAGACCGCACGTCCGGCCAGAGGAGGGGGAAAACCAACTACCAACCGTTGCAGGCGTTTGTGTCACTGCTGTCGCTGTTGTTGTTGTTGCGGGTGAATGAACTAAAAGCCAACTTAGACAATCGCCTTGCAAGCCAGCGTCCACTACCGCCACCACCACCACCATCATCATTATCATCACCATCATCAGGACCACATTCTTGACAAAGCCACGCTTGTCGCTATGCAGCCAGTAGGTGCAAAACGACGAGACCCTTGTGGGCGGCACTGGCTGGCCGCGCTGTGCGTTGTACGTCACGCGCGCAGAGCCCGCTTGCTTGCCGCCTGCCAGCCTGTCTCCAACGTAACTAACTGCTCTTGGGGCTAACCCTAGATGGGAGGGTTTGCAAATGGGGCAAACGGAGAGAGAAAGAGAGAGAGAGAGAGACGAATGAACACTTTGCACAACCACGACCATGGATGAGCGCGACGTTTTTTTGCTTATTTTTCGCAGCCAGCTACGGACAGTGAGTGCCTTTCTTAGTTGGCTATTCGTTCCTCGGCTTGCTGCTGTCTCAGTCGGCGCTGGCCTTGCCACATGTGTGGCGACTGGCTGCCATTTGGTGCCCGTGCCTACAGTGTACGCGTGAACGCGGTTGCGAGTTGAGCATGGCCACGTAAGGGCTCGTATATCATTCTAAACTTAAATTTATAAACTACTTATTAACGCTTTATATATATAAAGAGAGAGAGAGGGAGAGGGAGATATGGAGGAAAAGAGCGGGAGGGGAGAGAGAGAAGGGGGGAGATAGATAGAGCAAGATACATGCATACATTCCATACTAGCACGTTCACAAAGCAATTTTTATAGGAGCGGCCATTAAGGCAAATAGGAAATGTCCTAGGCGCACGAGCGGACAACCACAAGGGAGGTTGGCAGTAAGGATATCACCGAGCCCAGGAGGACTAGCCCGAGCACTGCTAAGTGACCACCATCATCACCCCCCATATACGGCTGCAGCACCCGCTTGCACAAGCTCGAGGGCCAACTGCGATCTGCCAACCGGCGGACATATAGACAAAAGTGGGTGTGCACAACGCTTAGAAATATGGTTTTGCCCCTGAGAGAGTAGATAGAAAGGGAGCTGATGCAGAGAGAGAGAGCACTGATAAGTAATGGCTACGAGAAAAAGAAGGACGAGCAATGAGGAGGTATAGAAGAAGCAGATAAGCATCATCTTCATTGGGTGTAGACTACGTACTGTGGGTCAGTTAAAGACGCCCTATCGTATAGCACAACCCCAAACATTGCCCAAGCATACCTGTGGCGCAACCTGATGCCCAGAACGAAAACGTTATGAGCCGGCTAGATTGAAGCGCGGACTCGAGGAACAGAACCTCTTTATTATCGGCTTCGGTTCCGGCAGTGGACTCAAAGGAGTGTCGCTTTAGCTGCGACAGCGACATTAGGCCAAACATTTGACGGAAATCTACGATGTTCACTGTCTCAAGAGCAACCGACCATACACTAGCCGAAACTACTCCCTTTTATGAAACCGTATATGTAGTTCACTTTGTATAATTTGTCATCTGAGTGCAGCCAACCAATGGCAAAATGGCATAAACGTCGTGCAATGCGTTGGTGCCTTAGTGGAAAAATCTGAAAGCGACTTATGTTCTAAAGACAGTGCGAGTTCATCACTCAGACGAAGACAATACATATATATATATATATATATATATATATATATATGTATATATAAAAACAAACAAACAAGTATATAGAACATAGTTAAACCGTGACGTTTTGTGATACAAAAGTAACGAGGTCATGTTTTGCTGTTTATTAGCACCTATAGCGGAGACACGCTAATGGTTCTTTTCAACAGGTTGCCGTCGACGAGTCCCGACGACTCTGTTCAGCGCGGTGCTGTGTGACGCGGTTAAAAGTGACGAGATTCGTAAAGCTCGGTCGAGTTGTTTGGGTACTGTGTGCGCGTCTGTCGTTTGGTCTGTGTGTTTGGGGGGTGGGGAGGGGGGTATGTGTGCGGGCTGGGCGGTTATTACGGTTGTTGTTTCCTGCTTGGGGGGTTGCATCGCCACCATCTCGGCAGGCTGGCTCGTATTCTCGTCGCCGTCGTCATCGTCGTGGTCGTCGGCGGTCGACGACACCAACGAAAACGATTTTTCATTCTTAAGTTCTAACTTTGTCTGCGGGCCACCAGTAGGAGGCAATAGGAGCCTCCAGCAAACACAGCCGAAACAGCAGCAACAACAACAACAATAACAATTGCCGTCTGTGGCGGCAGCAGTAACATTACCTGCGACTTCTGCTATGACAACAACAACAGCGGCGGCGGTGGTGTGGTGGCAACGACTGTAGACAGACGCTTATACACTAAACACGGTAACAATGCCAATGACAGGACTATCATCGCTTCTGGCAACACCACAACAGCAACAACAACAATAACAACAGCAGCAGCAGCAGCAAAAACAAATGAAACTGGAACAACAATGACAACAACAACGGAACATATAACGTTAACAACGATATAAGGAAAACAACAGCAACAATAACAGCAATAGCAGCAACAACAACAACAACAGCAATAACAACAACAGCAATAGCAGCAACAACAGCAATAACAACAACAGCAATAGCAGCAACAACAGCAATAACAACAACAGCAACAATAACAGCAATAGCAGCAACAACAACAACAACAACAGCAATAGCAGCAACAACAGCAATAACAACAACAGCAACAACAACAACAATAGCAGCAACAACAGCAACAATAACAACAAAAGGCTCATATCGACAAGTAGCGACAGTGGTAAAAATATAAGCAGCAGCAGAAGCAAAAACAACAACAACAACAACAACAACAACAATGCCAAACACAGCATTAGCAATCGTGCTGTCGGGTACAACGGCAATCGTAGTGAAAATGACAGCGCTTCCAACAACAAAAACAAGATAACAACAACACCAACAACAACAACGACAGCGACAACAGCGGTAGTCAACAACAGCAACTAATTGTTAGCTAGAATGGTGGAAACATGTCGCGGATGGCTGCGATTCTTCTTCGGAAATTATAGTTATAGTGATAGTAATCATTTGTACAGCCATTACATTTGTGCAGCCGACGTTTATTTGCATTTGCTTGCTCGCGCGTCTTAACTAGCGGCTCTTATGAGTTTTGCTCGTCGCATCGCGTTTCTCAGTAGAATCCGGGGGTATTTTCGTTAAACCCATCTTCTGCTCTTCCCTCCCGAACCATTACATGGGCCCTTCTTTCGGTTCAAACTCAGGAGGCGACGCAAACTGGCGCTCGGCAATGATAACAACAATAGCGCCAACGACATCATCAACCACTACTGCTTCTATTGCAGTAGTCTCATGACAAATAACATTGAAATGGTAGCGGCCCTGGCTTATACAAGACAACGCCGCCAAAAACAACAACAACACGAGTACCTAACGTGACGAGACTTGTAACTTAAACGCTAATCAAAGCAGCTACAAGATATACGTTTACTGCCAATTTACCGTTAACTCTTGTTATAATAATAATAATAATAATAATAATAATAATAATAATAATAATAATAATAATAATAATAATAATAATAATAATAATAATAACAACATCGTTTACTACAACAAAAACCAGCAGCACGTCGCTACAACAATAATCATCATTATTAGCAGCGACACGCTGCACGACGCCGTTAGGTGCACAACGAGCAGTAACAGCAGTAATACCGGGCGGAAGAATAACCGTTTAAGATTTCCTAATGACTTTTTGACATCAACGCTTGATCTACTTCCCTTACTATAGTGGCGTCTTGCGATCTGCCAGTCGCATGCCCGCAATCGGCATTTTCAGTTCAGTGCACTTGGGAAGGCAGAGCGCGTTCCTTGCCCATAAACGCATGTGCACACGGGTTGCACGTCAAGCCAAAACTCTATAACCTTTGTCCACTGTATATATATATATATATATATATATATATATATATACATATATATACACTCTATACGGCAGACCTGTGTCGGATGAGCTCGCTGAAGAAGAGCGGGTAGCGCCATCTGGTGGGAAGGCTGCGAGTTCTACGGTCAATACAACCTGCATGCCCTCATACCTAATGTCCATTTTACTCACGTAACGCCTAAAAACGCCGTACGTTTAAGCGCTAGATGCGTAAGCCTTAAGAATTAGCATCCTAAGGTATTTGTCTAACTCTGTCGTCTATCGTTGTAAGAAAATTTCAGGCTTCAAAATTTCTTGTGGGGTGTTCTCGATCATGGCCAAGTTTGCCCGCGAAATGAATCTCTAACTCTATTGCGTCTTCTCAGACATTGTTACAATATTTAGAACGTCACGTTTCTTTATTTATGACGAATGCGAAGCTTTAAGAACCAGCTGTAATCGCACTTCATGATTTAATTTAAATCATTTGATGCTAATTATATCGGTTTCAAATTTCAAGCACTCGCATTGGCCATCTGAGACTAAAATCTGTATGGTTATTAATAATCCTTTCCTGCATAAGTTGATCTGCAAATGCAACATTGACTCCACGGTTTGCCTATAAATAAGCTTAAATGCCGATATGTTTTATATAACACAAACTAGACATATTCAAGCCTATGTACACTGAAATCTAAGCGCCAACACGTCTGGGCGACACCAGGCCATTGTATATATTTGTTCATACATACATCATATTTATTCACCATAGTTGTTGGTAGTAGGATTGGATTGACACATGTGGTTTGTTTTGAAATTATAGCATCATCTCATTTACACGCGCCTGTAATGCGTCTATTGCCGAACCTATTAGAACATGATAGCGACAGATGTTGCACTCACCACAGAACTTACACACACAGTCGTCAACATCATTACATTCACCCTTAAGGCACATTTAATGGTGATAACCGTGCCATGTTACCATGCACACTAATGGTCGGTTACTTTGAAAGGTAAGTTTTCACTTTTCTGAGCGAAAATCAGACTTATTTGTATAGTAACACATAGCAAAATTTACGTTTCGGTCTTCTCTCTTCGAGTGTAGTTCTACTGGTCGGTAATATGCTTAGTGCTAACTTTTCTACCAGAGTGTGTTCTTCGCATAGTTCTCGTGCCAGGGTAGCTGACTCGTTCTTGGGCGATAGCAGTACCGTTTTATAAAACACGCCTTTGCACGGTCAACACTTTTTAGATCCCGCAATGTTAGGTGCGGCGCAATTACTGGGAGGCAGTACTGGGGTATCGGGGTAATGTTCGCCCTGAATATTTTCATTGCTGTTTCAAAATCCACATCTCGAATGTCTCCGAGTAGCATATTCGCGGCTATGGCCTCCTCGATGCTAAAAGTCAGTCGCGGTGTCAGGGCTACGCCAAGATAAGGTAAATGGTTGGTTGACCAGTTCAAGGCAAGTACTGCTGATCTTGACGCGATGGTCCGCAAGGGCGTATAAGCCGCCGCGGCTGAAACAAATTATTTTCGTCTGTTATGGTTATAAAATTGTGGCTCAACATGTCTCGAATTAAATTGAATAGTTGGTCCTTAATGTCGACCCTCTTTCGGAGGGTTTCGAGGAGGCGGTTTCTAGGCACACTGTAGAACGCGGAAGTTATTAAAGGCCGCATACGTCATAATTTTGCCTCGTTGGCGTTCATTTACGTGTTCATTCACGAACCGTACCTCGTCTGCTGTTGACCTTCCTGGTAGAAATCTGAACTGTTTACAGGGCAGATTATTAACCGTGCATTCATACGTTCTCTTTACTGAGAGCGATGTAATTAATTTTTATAGGATACTAGTTGGGGCAATTCCTCGATAGTTTTTCGGATCAGTGGTATTTTTCTCCACTCGTTAAATATTATGCCTCTTCGAGCGCATTTGTTAAAAAGCCTAATCAGATACAGGCCTATAGGTCGCACGTTAAACGCTCATATACAAAAATACCTGGCCCGGCAAATCAGCCGAGCGGGATATTTTTCTTTTTTGTTGTGTATGATATTTAATTATACATATTGCTGCTATATATATATATATATATATATATATATATCGCCCCACGGAACTGTATATAACTAAAATGTAAGCTTTATAAAATAAATATGCGTTTAGCTATATACTATCTAGCCTACTTGCAAATCAAATAGCCAAAAGGAAAAGACACCACTTTTTGTGAGTTCCACGCTGCTACCCGAAATGCTGTGGTCGAAAGCCCAACAACACCCCTCTGACTACCGGAGCTCGTTCAATACAACAGGCTCAGTTGGCTATAGCTTGCCTTGCAAGGGGTGAAAAAATATCGTATTGCTGTCTTTGCGGGCCTATATTGCATCGTGAAGCTCTCTTCGTTTTGCTAAAATGAATACAACAGTAATGCGGACGTACGCGACACGCTTTGGCCAATGATTTTCGACATCCGATTTCCATTTCATACTGTCTGTCTGTCCGTCGGGATCTCTTAATGTCTGTCGGCCAGTTGAGTTGACGTCAGCAGCCGCAACGGTTAGCGATTACTGGCGGGGTCAACGAGGTCCGATGCCCCCCCGCTTCCCGTGTTCCGTCGCTGCGTCGGCTCAAGACGCCAGGCGGTGGAGCGGGGGCAGCAACGAGACCGAAGATACTCAAGGGGTGATCGTCAAGGGGTTGCTCAAACGTCACCGCCACGTCCACCGCACCGCGAGCGTGGCCGTTTCTCCCTGCACATGTCTTCGAGCTGGCCCGGCGCCGATATCTGTCCATGCTGTGTCTCTTGGTCGCTGTAAGGGGCGGCTCAAAGGGGCGACGACGAATTGGAGCCCCCTTTGAACGAACCCCACCTCCGCCCCTCCGCCCCCAACCCCCCTCCCCCCGACTTCTGACTGAGGTGCATGTCAACAGAGCGACAGCCAGCCAGAGAACGAGGCAGAGGAAGATTTTGTTGGCCCGTCTGGTTCAACTCGTTGTCGTCGTATTCGTCGTCGCTCATGTTAATAATAGCCACCAAGCGAACACACGCTCAAACACAACGGCGCCGACATGAGAACACAACGAGAGACGACGATGGTAGGAATGGTGGTGGTGGTCGTAGTGATGATGATGATGATGATGACAACAATGATAGGAATACGCGGAGCGCTGGCCTTATGGAATTCGCTGCTCATAGAAGCAATTTAATATAAATGCAAATACTGCGAGTACTGCAAAGCACTGTAATGCTGCCATTGCGGCGGCTGCTGCTGCTGTTGATGCCGCTGTGGTGCTTCTTTCCCCTTCCGACGACGTTGGCAGAAGCATGTCGACTGGCGGCTGCTGGGTCGTAGAAAAGACATTGCGCGTGAGCAAAGGGCTACGCCGGTTGGTTCGACGAGGAACACGACCGCACAGGAAGCAGCAGGGTTAGGTTGGGCGCGCGTGCTTGGAACTATTCGTACTCGGGTTGCCTGTCGAGTTCGTGTGCGACGATAGATTTCGATACAGAACCAAACAGTAGAGTAACGGTAGGAGTGGCAGATTGGGCAAGAGCGAGATAATCGCGTGTGTCTGGAAGAGATCCCCAGAGAGCCAGAGAGAGAGAGAGAGAAAGCAGTTTTACAGAGAGAAGGGGTGGGGACGAAACAACGGGACGGAAATGTAAGCTACAAAATAGTTTCTCATGTATGCCTACGGCCATACACCATTCCGTGCTGTTTCGGTGGGCTCGGTAAAATGCAAAGAGTCGATATTAACTAAAAACGGATAAACTGCATTGTTTTGTTGAGGAATGCTCACCACGAACTAACCTCTCCAAAGTCTCCACTATTTCGTGTGTTTCTTGGGTACACCTCCACGGTTAGCGACGTCGGATTACGTATGGGATCTGTTAGACGAACCACATTTTCTCGCTGATCTCAGGCGCTTTTTTTGGAGGAAAAAAACGAGTTCAAGTTGCTGTTGTTGTGTTGTTATTGTTAGGTCATCGCTGTTGTAGACCGTTATTGGGCACACACCGGATGTGGATCATTGGCTCTCTCGCCCTCTCTCATCCTCGTCCTGCTTCTGTGTGTTTTTTTGCCATTATTTCGTGCAGAATAAAGAACATGTTTTCTTAGCGCGCATCGCGCATGTCTTCCCTTCAAGTACACGACCATCTTTGATTTGTCGTCTCGTCCCCTCGAAGCCTTCTCGAGTCCCTTCGAGTTCACCCCTGGCCTGCGCGTCGACTACAAGGGAAGCTGTCGTTTCCCTACCACTTTTCTTTGTGCCGCTACTCTGCATTGCCGCGCAAGCCGTCCGGCCCACTGCGAGCAAGTCGGCGGCGAGGTCCAGTCGGCCATCTTCCATTCCACCCTTTTCCTGTCGGCCTATTTATTTCGTTGCGGTTGTCCTCTGTCAACGAACACGAACAATCCGCATGCATCTGCGACCGAATAGGAGCATCCCATCAAGCTTTCGACATTTCCAACAGCGCTAGCTACGTACGACAAGAAGCGGAACAGGCGGCGGGCCTGTATCAGGCAGCTTGCAAGCGCGGCCGAGGAAACTCTGCTCGTATCGACCTTCCTAGTCCTAGGAGAGTGGGCATATCGTCCCCTCGTGGCCTGACAGTGAACACCGGCACTGCCGCTCCTGTGTGGGCCCGAAACGGGTTACAGGGTCGATAAGCGCGGCCGGCCCGTTGTTGTTCGCGAGCTCCGGTAATGGGCTACATTCGTGTAGGTCGCGATCATGTGCGCTGGGAGCAACTTACTGTGCGATCTCCGCAGCAGACGGTTTAATAGTACGGCATGCTACTTGAGCAAAATAATCAGTTGGCTCCATTGAAAGTAGCCGACCACAGTTGCACACATTGCGCACATTACTGTGCAGCCACTGCTAAACTCATTCCTATATTTCTACCAGTAGTTCTCGCTCTGGGCAATGCAGGCGAAGCACAGCACCAGCAACGCCGCCCAGGCCACGTGTCCGATGATCATTAACTCTTAATTATATATATATATATATATATATATATTTAATTACTCAACCTTGGCAAACAATATGGAACCATCATCCGCTTTAGCGTGATTCATCTAAAGAAGCGGCAAACCATTGTGTGTTACTTGTTGACAAGATACTTTTTGCAATGCTTTGCATACTTTTTGGCCAGACAAAAAAGGATGCTTCGTTAACGGTGGGAATCTCCTATTATACTCGTTAGTAAGAGAATTATCCGCCAACTAAAATTAAGGGCGGATTACGTTTTACGCTAGTCGGTCAATGACAGACAAATATGCTAGAAAGCTTGCCTTACAATTTAATTATTATCTCGCTTCTTTTCTTGATTAGAACGTTGGACTTACGGCGTAGAACGTGTGACTAACTTTGCGTAGTGTACTGACCGAAAAGTAATCTCTTCTACGAAACAAACAAACGATGGATGATCATTATATGTAAATATATATATATATATATATATATATATATATATATATATTTACATATAATGATCATCCATCGTTCTATGCTTAGCGTATGAATGAAGCAATTTATTTCGCTTCTCCGTTTCGTATTTTAATGTGTGCGCAAACAAGAGTGTTAGGTCTTCATGTGCTTCAGAGCTCCTCAAAGTGCACGAGCAGACTCAAGTTAAATGGCCACACCGTAGGCAGGCAGGCGCGTGACATGTCATTTATGCCGGGCGATTGTGGTATATATATATATATATATATATATATATATATATATATATATACGTGTATGTATGCTTTTGAGGGGCTTCTATGTGTCTCATTTGCAGAAACCCGATCACCTTGCGGCCGTCGCTAGGCCGAGCTCGCTGGCCGCCCGGATGCAAACCCTTTTGCCATTTTAACGAATGGCCTTCATTTCATATCGCTCACGGCTCTGTCGCTCTGTCGTCCGGCCGGATAGCTAGCGACTACCCCTTTGTCTTAGAAGGGTAGTCGCTGTAGGTGTGTGTGTGTGTGCGTGAGTCTTCAATGTTTGTGGCTGTATATATATGTGTCTGTGTGTATGTAGCGGCTGAACAGATCTGTGCATATGTATGTACGTATGTATGTATAAGTATGCGGTGTTGATTTATCTATCACCGGCCGCCGAGGTTGTCGTTCTCGTTGTCTCACAGACGTCGAGTCGACTTTTATCTGTGTGGGGTTCTTGAGGCCGCAATCACTCGTTTTGGCCTCGCTCTTCCTGCCGCACTGGCCCCGCGCTAGTCGCAGACGATATGAAACCAACCGCCTTGAAAACTGAACAACGAGACAGCGGCACGCGTTATCTCTGCACCGCCATCTTGAAGACCGTCGCCGGGAAGACCGTCACCACCGCCGCCGCGGCCGCCGTCAGAGCTGCCACTTTCTTCACTTACTAACCTCGCGCACTTACCGTCTTTTTCCCTCTATCCTTATTTCTTGACTTCAGTCTGTTTCTCCAACTCCCCCCTTCCCACCATACACAAACACCCTTAATATGTATACATATATATATATATATATATATATATATATATTTATATATATTTATACCTTCTCTCTGTCGTTTTTCTTTCTGTTTCCGTCTTACTATCTCAAATTTGCTCTTCTTTCATACGCGCGGCCATTTTGCTTGCTTTCTGCGCTGCTTTTTAATAATAAATGATCTACCCCGTTCTTCATCGCGCGTTGGGTCGCGATATGTCACGGTTGAGTCTGTCTGAGCGTTCGTCGCTGGCCTGGCCGCCAAGCCGTAAGTTGAGCCTAGACTGCAAATGGGGTGCGAGAGAAAAATAAAGATAAATAATAAATACGCGATATCATGCGGGGAGAAAGATAAAGCAAAACCACGAGGCCACCACAATGGAGTCATTTGCGACGCCCACATCATCGTCATCACCAGCACCAACATATCGCATCACGAACGCCACCAGTAACCGCAATGTGCCCTAGGCGATAGCCGAGTTCATTAATTTTTCTATCCCATCTCGCGCTGCATCTTTCGCCATACGTTGCACTTTGTTTTCATGTCTCGATTGATCTAATTCGTGCTTTTTACCATTCATTCTCTTGGTCTCGCGCGCACGCTCTGTGCCACCTAGTAGTAGTAGTAATAGTGCCTAAAGTGCCCACTGAACTCGATTTAAGCGATTAATTGACGAAATTCGTCGGCAATAGACACTCGAGTAACAAAGCGGCTGCCTAACGAACCGCCGGAGGATGCCGAGCGCAAACCGCCCGATGGTCCAAAAAGAGCCTACTTGATCGAGTGGGTAGTGCTTGCGACGTCAGTTGGTTAGTGACTGCAAACTAAAGCAAACTAAGTAGGTGTCCACTTCAATAACAAACGAATACGACATTCAAGCACAAGGTTTTTTGTAAAAGAGTAGGCCATCACCGGGCGTAGTACCGTACCTAGCGTACCGCCCTTCTTCATACTTATCGTTCTGCCGGCCTTCGGGACGTTCAACGTGTGGACGCTCAAGGTCTTTCATTGCCCAGATTTTAAGAGATATGGGCAGAAGAAGTCAGAAAGAGATCGAAGTTTGAAGGCAAAGATAAGTTAATAGACAGCGAGAGAGAGAGAGAGAAACTCGGAAAAGGGGTAAATAACAAAGGTGTGACATATAAAAAGCATTGAGACATACACCCTCATCACTTTTTGCTACCGGTAGGGCAAAGATACTTAAGATCTGGTCCACACGCTTGATGCGTTTGTGGTGCCTTCAGTTATCATCATCGTCATCGTCATCATCACCACCACCATCACCACCACTACTACTACTACTATTACGATCGTCCTCGTCGTCATGCCTTTTGAGGGCATTTTTCACATCTACTGTCGAACAGTTTTACCGCCTTTAGACCTCGTCACAACTGATGTCCTTTTTCCACCAGCCCGGCACTGTGTGTTCTACGTGCTCTAGTACACATCTGTATGCGTGTGATCTGTATCTACGAGTATACTTGGACCACTCGGCCACTAAACGTCTCCGGCCCGCCCTCGATAACCTGGGCTCTCCATTCCACTCGTTACCTGCAGAAGAAATGAAACGGAGCGCGCACTCCGAGTGTGAAAATGCTTTTAACGTCGGCTAACTTATGATTCGGATGTTACCTTCAGCCAAAGCCAGCACGAATAAAAATGAACACATATAAATATATATGTATATGCATAAAGAAAGATAGCGAAAGAAAGAAAGAGAGGAGCCAAGAGTGTCAAGGGTGGTTGGCAAGTGGCAGCAACAAAATACGAATTCTCGCTCAGAAAATATCACTGCGACACCTAAAACTGACAGCCTGGCCGACAGACCAAGAGAGAGAGAGAGAGACAGACAGAGCCTGCCAGCAGAACGCTGGGAGAAGAAGGTGGTGGGTGGCAGGGAAGCGGCGGCTGTGAGCCACTGCTTACCAGGTTCACTGCGACGCGAATTTATTATGACAAAGTTGTTGCCATAGATTACAGGCTAGCTGAGTACACTGAGTGCCGAGACTACTGCGCAGCGTACTTTGGCGCGTTCTGGCCGCGTTTGCGCTTTTAGCTTCTGGCGCGGTGGGCGAAGAAGCGGGAAGAAGGCCCTGGCGAAGCAAAAAGCTCCTGAATCCTCCTCTGTGCGATCTCTCCCCTCCCTCACCCGCCCGCCCGCCCGCTGACGACCCACCATCCCCAATTGAGTGGGGTTTAAAAGTCAAGAAAAACATTTGTCGCCTGCGTCGTCCGTTCAAACGACGGAGGACAGACTAGACACTGCCAAAATCTTCCCGATGTGCGTTCTCTGCGCGTGACGCCGCGTGTCAATATTCGTCGTTGCTACTAAATATTGCTACTTATTATTAGTTTTATTTGCGGTTGTTAAACGGCCTACGCCGTTTCTTAACCAGTTAATAATGCTTACAGAACAATAGGTTATATAACCACAATACTAGAATTAAACATTTTTAAGGCGGCTGTTTTTAATTCTAGACCATCCTCCGTCCCCCTACGGGCTTCTGAAACTCAACCTGAGGGCCGGACATGTTAGGATATCTAGGGTTTCCGCAACATTCCTTGTGGCAGCATGGCCGCTGACTCTCAGCGGTATAATACTAAAAGACGTTATCAGTGTCACCAACAATGATAATCGATGCCAGCTGTCTATATATAAGACGGACAACGACATTTACCTTGTCTAAATTGAAAACCATGCAAACCAATTTAAGAGTGGCCGGTCTGGGTCTCAAACCCAGGCCTTCCGAATGCAAGGCAAAGGCTTTGCCACTAAGCCACCTTGCTCGGTGATGCCAAATATATATATATATATATATTGGCAAATGCGTATACTGCGTGTGTATGCATTTAACATATCTCCCTCTAGGATGTACATACGTACGCGTGTAAGTAGCTAGGTATATAAATGTATTAGCTTGTCTGGATGTATATATATATATATATATATATATATTTGTTTCTCTTTCTTGCATGTCGTGTGTGGACGTATCAATGAGCAGGAGGAAAGCTCCAAGGAGGGCGTGTACAACAAACGATTGCCGGTTTAGTTGCTCTCAATCTCGACTAGTTTTTCTTTTGTTGCTCTTATTACTGTTGCACCCGATACGTGTATTTTCAAGGCTCGTCAGAGCTCTCCGCACTCTCACGAAAACAGCAACAATAACAACAACAACAATGATAATGATGATGATAATGATGTTGAGTAGTAGTAGTAGTAGTAGTGGAAGCTGAGTAGAGGGTGAATAGAAGTAGATGGATCCGTCCGGCGGACGGCCACAGCTAATCTTCACGGCCTAGCCAGCCGAGTCTATTGGCTCTGCGCTTATGGCTTTGCGCTTTTGTTGCTGCTGCAGCAGCAGCAGCAAAGCAGCAGGCTTCGGGCTTCACAGCGACTGTCATACTGCCAGTCACTTTGCGCTCCTATAATGACTGAAATGAACTCTTGAAATATGGGCGTGAGGAAACTCTCGTCGTCGATCGAGCATAGAGTACGGGCTGGAGGCGGGGGGGGGGGGGGGGGGGTTAGGGCTTGGGTGGATTTGTGGGTGAGTCTGAACGGAGCGTCTCCTCGCGGGTGGCCTCACGATTTTCGGAGGAGTAGTGTGCCACCTCGAAACAGCAAAGCAGATACCCTCGGATGCGCGCGCTAGAAGACGCTCGAACTGCAACAACGACCCCCCTGAGCAAGCTGCCGAAGCGGACTCTTGCGCAGCTCGCGTACAACGAATATATATATATAATACATACATACATACATGTGAGCCAATTGCTCTCTGAGACCTCTGGAGCGCCTAGTGCAGATAGGTATACAGACAGGTTGGGAGCCAATTCCGTTCATAACGACATCTGTCTGGCTAGCGTCAATAACGAGTCATCGGTTACACATGTGCGTATTTATGTGTCTGCATACATATACGGGAAGAATTTGTATGCATATGTCTATACACACATATATATACATATATATATATATATATATATATATATATATATATATATATATACATAGATACATATGTATCTTTGTATACATGTATGTGTGTTATATATATACATATATACACATGTGTACACCTATGTTGACAAACACATACTCGCACACTGGCAGAAACATTGACATATTTCGACACTGATCCTCAGCCAAGCCGACGATGAGAGAGTGGCGGTTACTGCTGCTGCTGACGAAGGGAGTGCAGGGAGTGCTGATGATGTTGCCGGTCAGAGAGGCGATCAACAGCAGCAGAAGCACAACGAACTCGGATCACGACGACTTTGAGGATCCGGATCGTGTTGATACGGTTCCTGCGGTTCCGGGCCCGGTTTCGCTCAACGCGCTGGACTGGACTAGGCGCTGAATTGATGAAGGGGGAAGAGACGACACACCGGTGAGGGGAGAACGTGCTAAGTAATACCAAAAGAATACGTATGCACATGAATATATATGAATATATATATATATATATATATATATAGTCTTTCATCAACTCTACGTTTATTTATTGTTGTTGGTGGTGGCAATCGCTCCGAGAGTCGTGCCGGTTGCACGGCCGCTGTTGCGCATGTCAAGTCAGTCAGTTTCTCTTTGGCTAGAGGTTGGAAGTGGAACTAGAGCTGGGAAGTGGGGTGGTGGTTCGAAAGATGTGTGGTGGGGTATAGAGTATCAGAAAAGCTAACTGGTTAACTATTGGCAGGCGGACTAGGGCGCGGCGAGGAGCATTCGAGATTTTGCTCTTCCTTCCTTTCTCCTTGATGGTATTGGTTAGATGGGCTAGATTGGTTGGTTCGCACCGTTTGAGTTGGGGTGCGGGCGGGGGGGGGGGGGGGAGATTTGGGTGGTCGCATTAGTGCGATCGTGGCATCATTAACCACCCCTCACCTCAGCCGCTCTCCTCGTTTCACCACACACACACAGCACGAAGGCAGAGGCCGTATCGAGGCCAATGATCAGCGATGACTAGGAATCGGCAGTTCTACGACGTAATGCAGCCCCACAACCCCCACCAAGTAGGCACCTCGGCAGTATCGGCAGTAGCAACAGTAGATCAAGAGTCGCGAGAGCCAGTCGAAACGACGCGGTCCACAATTCGCAACCGGCCATCGCTGGTTGAAGCGCCTCATTGTTCTCTACCTTTAACGCGAGCTCATCGACGGCATCATCAGTATCACCCCCGGCATCATCATCATCATTGCCCATCATCATCAGCGGCAGCAGCAGCAGCATTACCGCCTACATCATCATATCGACATTATTATCATATCAGAAACAACGCTAAAAACAATAACAACAACAACGACGACAACAACAACTGCAGCAATAACTACAACAACAGCAACAACAGTAGAACCAATAATAAGGATAACAACAACAACCACAACAACAATAACAACGACAGCAATAACAACAACAGCAGCGACAATATCGGCTTATAGCGATCATTTGACGCTTGGTCAGAGAGAGAGCAAGCACGAGATCAACGAAGCACAGGCCAACGAGAGATCAGGCACGAGATCGCCACAAGCCTGACCTGGCGCAGTCGATGCCGTCCCATCGCATCTCATAACCACCACCACTAACAACAAGAATGCCGCAACGAATACTCGTTTGACATTCATACCTCATTTGTGAGCTCTCTCTCTCACTACTTATACTACGGTGGCTATACATACTACGATTAGTGTTGTTGCTATTATTATTACTATCATTATTAGCATCAATATTACTTATACTATTATTGCTTTTGTTGTTGTTGTTGCTGCTGCTGCAACGTTGTTACTGTTGTTGCTGCTGCTGTTGATGTTGTTGTTGTTGCTGTTGTTGTTGTTGTTGTTGTTGTTTCTGTGCTGCGTAGTGATTGGTGATTTGATGTGACGCCATTATGTAGCGGCGGCGACCCCATCACATTAAGTAAGTATCAAGAGAAGGGGAGAAAAAAGGAGAGAAAAACGAATTATAATTCCTATTTGATCGATTGTCCACATCTCCTCGTGCTGCTTGTATGCATATATATATATATATATACATATGTGTATATATATATTTGGCTCGGCTGGCCGCTCCAGTGTTCCCATGTTATGATGGTCATTCTACCCACCCGCCGCCGCCGCTGCAGCAGCAGCAGCAACAGCCCACTGGGAGGTCGCCGATTCTCCGTTCGAACTATTTCACCCAACATTCGATTATCCTTCACCTCACCCCCTCCCCCCCCCACCCCCTCCACCCGTCTCTATCTTGCGTTCTCCGTCTCTCCATATATCCTCTCTCTCGCTCTCTCTCTCTGTGTCCCTTTCGGTCTCTGTAGCTCTTGTTTTTCTCTCCTGGTGTGCCTTATTCATGGACATAAACTCTCTCAGCAGCCAACACTAAGCCTCTATACGTCTGTCTATCTATCTATCTCTCTAGCCTCTATTTCAAACAAGCTCAAGCCGTACAAATAACATAGGCGGGAATTTGATATCCCGCCTGGGCCACGCTATGCTGCTCTTTTCGTTCCGAGTCCGTGAACGTCGCTTATATATATATATATATATATATATATATATATATTAACACCTTGGTTGGCTAAAATTCACATGCTACATAGGCACATAATAACGGTCAGTTTATGTTTCTTCCTTATTCCTTAAGCATACGGCAATCAGCCAGTCGTTAGCACTGATCCGAAATAGCTGCTAAAAGAGAACCAAGTCAAAAATTGTCCGGATGTACGAAGGACCGCTTACTTAAGGCTTTTTGTCGAAGCAGTTTGCTGTGGTTGTCAACATAGACTTAATCGTATTTCTTTACACTAAACACTATGCACGAATTTAATGACGCAAACGGCCTTGCAAGCAACAGCTGTTAAGAGTGAAATGTTTATACCATTAGTAAGGAAGCCCTTTTCATTTTTGCAAACAACGCTCAGGGTGTAGAGAGTGTTCTTCCACTTTGAAAGGAAAATGTGCGAAAAACGTGAAGGCTATTTATATGGAATAATCTGACGGTGTGGCATACTTTTCCAGCTTCGTAGTAACCCAGCCGACTAAGCCTGATAAGCCAGGTAAATATTTACCGTTAATTGAAGGATGGCAACTGCTCAAAATGTCAGTATTAATAACATTGTATTCAGTCTTTATTTAATCAGAATAGAGTATTAGTGGCGTTGCAGTGCAACGTAGAAATATATACAAGGGTTCTGCGGGTAATGTCACAATGTGTCAATTAGATAGGGCGTTAGTCATGCAAAGCTTGATAAAGGTTGAATTTGTAACCAGATATATTAATGACGTGACAAGCGCCACGTCAAATATGTGCAAACAGCGGCATTAAAAAATCGACAGTACTAGGCAATAACATGATAAGAAGCAGAGACAGCTGCAAAAGCAATGCGAATAGTAGTGAAACAAGTTTAATAACTGCAGCAACAAAAATAACAATAGTAACATAGACAAAAACAAGAAAGCATCGTGAACAACAACCGCATCGCAAAAGCGGCAATAAGGACGATAACCCTAACGGCAGAGAAAAACAATAAAAGCAGCAACTATGCTTGTATAAGCTGTATAGCTAGCTGTTCCATTACACTTCTGGAGCAAGCTCAAATAAGCATATCTAGTACGTTAAAGGTCGCTAAATAGGTGAACCTCATCTAAACATCAGAGATGTATACAGGTATATAGTAGTCTTCTACCAGCCAACACTTCAAACAACAAAGTGGGTTCGATTATATACATCATATTTATTCACCATAGTTGTTGGTAGTAGGATTGGATTGACACACAAGTTTTGCTACGAAATTATAACAATATCTCGTTCATACGCGCCTGTAACGAGTATGAGTCTAGTGCCGAACATACAGGTTGTATTAAAACATGATATCAACAAATGTTGCAGTCACCACAACACTTACACACACAATCGTCATACCATTCACCCTTGAGGCACATATAATGGTGATAACCGTGCCATGTTACATTGCACACTAATGGTCGGTTACTTTGGAAGGCACGTTTTTACTTCTCTGAGCGAAAAGCAGACCCATCTGTATAGTTACACATATTAAAATGTACGTTTCGGTCTTCCTTAAATGTTCTGTACATGTCGAGTGTAATTGCACTGGTTGATAATTTGTCTAGGATTAAGTCTTCTACCAGAGTGCGTTCTCCGCAAAGTTCTAGTGCCAAGGTAGCTGACGCGTTCTTGGGTAATCCCAGTACACGTTTCACAAAGTACGCGGTTTACACGGTCTAATTTTTTGAGATCGCGTAATGTTAGGTGCGGCGCAATTACTGGGAGACATTTCCATAAGAGAGTCGCTTGCACCACGCGACTCTACAAGCAGGTCATAATGATTTAAAGCTTCTGAGACTTCCCCACCGCCTGTGCGTAGCTACTCTTCTCTGTCAAGGATCCCGCAGGCCGGAAGGTCATCTTAAGGGGATGCATATATGTAGGCACTGTCGTGCATATATGTAGGGTTTTAGTGGGTAATGCCTTAAGCCTACGACTCGACTCTTGCAAAGCGCCAAAGCTTGGTGGTGAGACTTGCTGTTTGGTGGCTGAGTCCCACACTATCTGAGTGTGAGCATGTTCTGGGGACAGCCAATCCCTGTATGCTCTTGCTCAGTCGTACGTAAATGTATTTTACCCTCAACCCCCTCAAAAAAAAATAATACTGGAGTATCGGGGTAATTTTTATCCTGAATATTTTCATTGCTGCTTCAAGATCCACGTCTCAAATGTCTCCGAGTAGCATAATCGCGGCCGTGGCCTTTGCTCGAAGTTCCTCAATGTGTCTGCTAAAAGTCAGTCGCGGCGTCAGGGTTACGCCAAGATACGAGAAATGGCTGACCAGCTCAAGGCAAGTACTGTTGATGTTGGCGCGATGGCCGGCAACGGCATATGAGCCGCTGCGGCCGAAACGAAGTATCTTTGTCTTAGAAATATTAATTATCAGTCGGTTGTCCGCACACCATTTTGAGGTTTCATTTAAGTAGAATTGTACGTGATCCCGGGATTTGGCTAAGATGACGAGATCGTCCGCGTAGAAGGCATGTGGTGCTTTCATTGTGCGCAGAAGACCTGCTAAGCCAGCAATGTACAGTATAAAGAGAACTGGGCTTGCGGAGTCGCCTTGCCCTACTTCAGTCTTTTGTGTAACAGGTTCGTTTATATAGTTATTTCCGTTTTTTATGGTTATAAAATTGTGGCTCAGCATGTCTCGAATTAAATTGGGTTCGACTATGCCTAAAGTTGGTCCAGCAGCACCCACAACAACAACAACAACGGCAGCGGCAGCAACAGCAACAACGGCGACAACAACAAGAATAGCAACGCTAATGACGATGACCGCCAGCAGCAACAATGAAAGCAATGTTCCGTGATGATGAGCAGCAGCACCAGCAATAAGAACAACAATGACAACAACAACAACACCGTTAACGTTACACACAGACACACACACTGACACTGCATCAGCAGCGGCAGCAGCAGCAGACAAAATTGCTCACAACGAAACAACAACAACCACAGCAACAGTGTCACGCCACCAACGTCGACGATGATGACGACGACGACGACGACGACGACGAACGACAACAACAATAGGCCGAAGAACGACAGATGCGCCCGGTTGGTCGGCCGTCTGATTCGATCATTCTCTGCTTGACTGGGTGCGATGTGCTGCTTGTGCTTCTGTTGTTGCTGCTGCTGCTGCGGCATCCAATAGCTGCTGGATTTATTGGTCCTACGCCACTAGTAACTATATCGATGGATCAATCCATCCAAGTCGATCATCTCCAATTGATCTCTTGCTCTATTGCCAGCGAGGGACTCGCGAAGTGCACTGCTGGCGACCACACAATCGCTTGGTCGAGCGAGGTCGTGAGCAGTCAGGTCGCCGTGGCCTAAACCGTAGGTAGCCGTCGCACCATCGCAACGCTGGTCGAAGCGTTCAGGACCCGATGCTATTGCTTTATGGATTTCGAGTTGTACTTGTAGTAGTTGTAGTAGCAGGAGTGGTAGTAGTAGTTAGTTGTTGTTGTTGCTGCTGTTGTTGTTGTTGTAGCAGTAATCGTCGTAATTGTTGTTATAGTAGTAAAAGAAGAAGAAATCATAGCGATATAGGTGGCACCAGTCGTTGTACGATTTCGATACTTTGATGGCGATGAAGAAGATATGCGAAGCTTCTGCTGCTGCTGCTGCTGCTACTGCTGTTGCTGAAATGACGCCATTGTCGCAGTCGCCTTTAAAGCCCCTCTATTCGGCGCAAATCTTGCTATTGTGTTACACGTACGTGATGCACAGAATGAGCGATGAAACTTTGCTCGGTGATCGAAAGAAGACTGCTAAAAAGATCACGACAGAGAGTGATATGAAGAGAGATAAGCACCAATATGTATATATATATATATATATATACATATATTTAGAGAGAGAGAGAGGGGGACAGAGGGAGAGGTATACTGCGAACGAACTAGGTGGAAGTCCAGGCGGTACGTGGATGAGACTAACATTACTTCTGGCCTCAGTGTATCAGGTGCAGAGAACGACATAAGCCGTCCATCCATGCATACTTGCGTGTATATAAAGAAACGAGAGAAATTCAGGAGTTTGCTGTTTCTTCTTCTTTGTTGTATTCTTTCCTTCTTCTTCATTTTCTTTTTCTTCTTCTTCTTCTTCTGGTAGTGGTGGAGGTGGTGGTGATGCTTCTACCGCTTTTTTGGGACCTCTCCCTCATCCCACCATGGCCGTCGGCCGCCAACGAGGGCATTTGGCTTCAACAACTCCCATTCACTCGTTCCTTCGTTATTTAAGTAATGAGCATCGAATATATATTGGACGCATTGCTTTGTCAACGACCTAGGCTAGACTCACCTAACAATAACGGCCAATTTGGCTGATATTGTTATTGTTGCTGCTGTTGCTGCTGCTGTCTGTTGTTGTTGTTGTTGTTGTTATTGTTGTTGTTAGTGTTGTTGTTGTTATTGTTGTTGCTGTTGTTGTCGCTGCTCTGGTCGTTTACACTGATGCTACTTCTTCACTCAATGTCGTCCTTGTCGTCATCGTTATTGTAAATGGTGTTGTTGTTGTAGTAGGTGCTGCTGTTCTTGCTTTTGTTGTTATTGTTGTTACTGACGATAGATGGTGCTCCTAGCGGCCGACGATAGTTTACTGTCTCCATTCTCAATCAACCCATCTCTCAGCAGAGATAGGCGGATAGAGAGAACGAGTCAATCTTAGGCATGCCCGTGTGCTCACTTCGTTCTCGATGTCTAAGATAGCCATCTCTCATAACGAAAACAATCTAGTCTAATCTCGTTGAGGCCGCGGTTGTTGTTGTTGTGTTGTTGTTGTTATGGCTAATGTTATTGCTCTATACGTTGTGGTTGTTGTTTTCGATGACATTGTTGTTGTTGCTGTTGTTATTGTTATTGCTGTATATGTTGTTGTTGTTATTGTTGTTGTTGTTGTTTTCGATGCCTGGTCAACTGAACTGGGGTGAAGACCACGCGACGCTGAGATTCTGATATCAGGTATCTCGCAGTCATCGGAGAGCAACCGCCGTAGCAGAGATCACCTCGGCCAAATGAAGAAACGGGCCAATTGAACTCAATTTATGGGTGTTCAGTGTTTTGTATGGGCCTGGCCCTATACGGCCTGATAGGGCCGAATTAATCAATAATGCTATGGTGACCGATGTGTGTGTGTGTTGGTTGTTGCCCTTTTCGACAATCTCGCCAGTAAGTATGGGCGCGCCACGCCAGGTCAGTCGAACATACCGGATCGTATTTAAAAGCTTAATTCGTCGCATTGCCGCCCGCTGTCACATGACCAAGCGTCGTATGTAAACGAGGTATAATTGTATACGATGCCGTATGTATGCGTCGTTGCGAAATACGAGCTCTCGGAGTCTGCCGCCAATCAAGGCACCGGTCTTAAGTCAAACGCCAACGGCACCCAATCATTAAGCGCAGACAACTGCCTGTCTGAGTACACTCTGGTGCACCCAAGACGGGACTACGAAAATATGCAGAAAAGACTGGCGCGCAGACGACGGGATGTTAGGACCTAGGACCTAGAAGTGAATCGACATCGGTGAAACTGCGTCGTCTGAGAACAGTTCTAATGTAACAGCGGCTCTCTGGTCGCGATCGAACGAAATATATATATATATATATACTATAAAGAAAGATTTCCTCAGGAGTGTTGTAGGTGCGCGAGATGCTGTGGTATCATTGCGATAGATGCCATACCGCAACATGTCCAGTAGTTTAGTCAATAGTTGAACTAGCATGATGAGAGAAGATCCAGTTATGTGGAAAAGCCACTAGTTGTTACTGATATACATGTTTATAATTTACCCAATCAATTAATAAACCATAATAATATATACTATAAATACATAGCATATACATACTAAGAAGCGAGAGTAACTTGAGGGTTTTAGACTGACATGAAAGACCAAGTAGACTTAGGCGTTATTTTCGATGTTTTGTCCGTATTTTTTTATGTTTTCGTCCGAGTGAACCGTACACGAACACCTCGAGCGTGAGACATTATGGACCGATCTAGTTTTCGGAAACTTTTTCAATGTTTACAAACACCTTGCCGTTAACACCATCTATATGTTGTCCTTAGTAGCCGATTTTCTTCTGATTTAATAAAGGTAGATGAAGCTTCTAACTATAGTTCAGTATTACGGCATTAACTTTATTTTGACTTGGTACGTAAACTTACTTATGCATGTGCAAGAATTGCGCATAAACTTATATATATATATATATATATATATATATATATATATATATATATATGCGTTCCTTATTTGTATATTGATGTTGTTATATACATATATATGCATATACATGCATTCCTTGTTTGTTAACATGCTCAGTAATGGTGTGTAACTGAGTAAGTTTATTTTTAATGTAATAACATTGCACATATATGGGGTGTTTAAAATTTAAAGTAATACAAAAGCAAAAGTTTAACATATTTTAATGCTTATATAATGCAATTTCTAATGAAACACAGTAGTGGGGAGGAGATGACATTTCTGGTTTTATAAACTGTACACGGGACACCTATTTAGCACTCTTTCACATAATCTGGCCTTATTACATTAATGCACGCTTTAATGTTGGTGCTTAGTTCGCTGGTGTTCGTGGGATCATTAGCGTACGCTCTTGTTTTACAGTCTGTTATATGTGGCACATGTACAGGCGCTTGTGAATCACGGGTGAGCTCTCGATAGCCCAGACGCGACAGTTTTGTTTATTCACACCTCCATTCAGATCGAAATTGGCTTCGTTGGAAGATATCATTTTCTTAAAAAATCGGCATCACGCTGCATCATCTCAGAAGCCCACTTGCCAAAGTTTTGCCGTTCCTGATGGTCCGTAGGCTTGAGTTCTTGTATCAGTGAAATCTCACAACGAGCTAGATCCGCCCTCAAAGTACACCGGCGCGTGAGGTTTGCAAGCAACCCAGTTGTTGGGCACGTCTCCAAACCGATGTTTCTGAACATTGCTCCAAATTGTCGGTCACAGCTGCAATACTTTTAGCCAAACGAGCGCGCCGTGATCCTCCACGACTTGACACGTTACGTACCTGAACCTTTTTTGTCAAACTTTGACACGAGCTCACAAATTTTGTTCTCACAAGGCCGGCTATGTCGATCGTAAACTGCACCTAGTGCTCGGCGATATGCCCGTAGAGTTTCCCTTTCCTTAACAAATGTTTGCAATCTTTTATTGCAAATATTTTATTTACATTATTAACTACCAATCTCCACGCATTCATCTGTTGAGTAACGCGCAAATTTGACAGCCTTACCCTGTTCTGACTAAAGACAGATTGCGTAGGGTACAGAGCTGAACGCAGAAACTTTTGAAAGATGCCAACTGATTATTTCCACAACTCATAAACACATCTCGTATCTGTACAGGTTATTCTTGATTCAAGTATATCCATCTTAAGTAGTGGTAGAAATTGTTCAAGAAATCAATTTTCCCAATTGACTAGAAGAATGGATCGAATCGGCAACTCCCCGGTGGATGAGAACCATGACTAGCGCACTAGACTCGTAACCACGCCGCCACGGTAAGGACTAAGGCCAAGCCTTGATTCTAACGTGGCAAACAATCGCTAGTCGTAATCTTTCTATGTCGTCTAAAGTCGTTCTTAATGGGAGAGTACTTCTCGTACACATTAACGGCCCACATGTCATTGCAGCGCTCACTTCTACATACTGTTCCCGATGCTTTCGTTTGCGATGGAGCGAGCTCTGATTCTTGACCCGAGGGTGATAGTATATATATATATATATATATATATATATATATATATATGATCTTAGCTATATACACCTATATAAACGATCTGTCCGTCAGCAATGCCTAATGGTGTAATCAAGTATTACCAAATGCTTCGATGTAGGTAGAGAGCCCTGCAAATATGTATGCACTTGGCGTCCACTACGTTTTTGGACTGAAATCTCTGTGCGACCCAAAGAATAGCGTTATAAATTCAAGTGTGAATTAGCGAATGTCCGCGTTCGTAACGCGCTTACTATGGAGTTGTTTTGCGCAATAAATGCTTTAAGCACTTGCGGATACAGCACTTGCAGACGATTGTCTGTTATATTCTGTATTCTAAAATAAAACGTGACGTAAGTTGCTTGTTGCCGAATCATCATAACGTGATGTTACGTGATTTGTTTTGGCCAAATGATAATACTCAGACAGTTTGACAATTTTCGTCAAGAATGAGAAGAAACGCCAAATGTCCTGTTTTTCTTTCTAGCCTCTCCCCCGTCGCCCCGGCCCTCCGCCTGCAGGCGAGGGCGTGTTCCCGGCTATAGCTATGACCAATGGTCAGCAAGAGTATTCCGTCGCGGCGCCCGAAGTGAGGAACAGTGACCGAACGATTGAGCGACGTGGGCGTTGAACATTTGCTGGAAATTCGGGAACAAATCCGTCTGACTAGTCTGACTGACCAACTGTCCATGTACGTCACTCAGACGAGCGGGAAACTACAATAAAACAAGGAGACGACATGGCGACAACACGTCTTCCCCACCTAATATCTTCCTCTATATCTACTTCCCACTCTCTCGGTGTCTCCGCATTTCTCGCGGGTTCGCTCTCTCTCTCCCTTTGGTTTTCTCTTAGCGTACTCGAAGTGAGTTCGCAAATATAACGCGCACTCACTAAGAGAGAGAAGAAGCATCAGGTTTCATTCCTAGCAAGCGTCGCAGACGTAACACACACACACACACATGTAGATAGATCTATGTATAGATAGTGAGCAAAAGAAAGATGGAAAAGGAAAAGGTCGAAGAAACGATGCAAAAGGGAGAGAGTAAATAGGTGGAAGAGAAACAAACAAGGAAAAGCTGCCGTCGTCGTTGTTGTTGTTGTTGTTGCTGTTATTTCTGCTGTCGCCGCTGCTGGTCGTGCTCGTAAATTAAGTCGTTCTCTCATTCCTCCGTTTGATGATTTTTGCCGTTTCGGTGAATGGGACTTTGACGTGGCTGTTGTTGTTTGCTGTCGTTGTCATTTTGGTCGTCATTCGCCTGTTGCGAAGACGGCCAGTTAGTTAACTGTATGCGCTCAATGGAGTCTCCGTCTCTCGGTTTTCCATGGTGTCTGTCTTGATCTTGTCTGTGATGCGGTACGGCCTGATCTACATGGGATGTCGATGCAGAAGTGTCAATAATCGTAGTAATACTCACAATCATCACCATCATCATCATTATTACCCCCTCTCCCCCCATCATCATCATCACCATCATCATTATTAATATTATTATCATTATAATCCTTCTCCTAATCATCACCATCAGCGCCACTGTTAGCATCATCAGCGCGCAACAATAACGTTTACATGTACCGTCTGTCGTCTGTTAGACAGCCCGTTAGAGTTGAAATGCCGCCGCCACCGCCGCCGCGGGGTTGTCGTCGGCGTTCGCTGTCGGCCTTTGTGTGAGGGGTGTGACGGGCGTCACACCCGAGAATCGTCGCCGTCGTCGTCGTTGTTGTCATCGGCGACGTCTATGGCGTAGTTCCGAACTAGTTAGTTAGCCGTTAGTATTTACCGATTCTCCGGACTAGTTAGTCTCTACTGGTCCACCCGTAGTACAAGTAAGTTACCGCCTCTACCGATCGTAGGCGCTAGCTACAGGCTAGCGGCGGACTGAGCGTTCTAAACTGCCCGAGTTCAAGCCTTCCCCTCCGTCGTGACGATGTCCGGGGAGCGAGCGGCCAGTTTAAGATCAGTCGAAGCGACGTTTGCGACCGGCCGCGGCCGCTTTCCTGCTTGCGTGGTTCATCGTCTGAATCGATCGACGAAAAGCTCTTTCGCCGGCGCCGTCTCCACCGGCACCGCCACTTCCCCGCACCTCCCCCGTTGTCACCCCCCGCTAACCGCCACCACTGGTGGAAAACCGTACTGCCGTCCAGCGAGGGAAGAGGGGTATGAGAGTAGGTCTTTCGAGAAGAGGTCGTTGTCTGCGTTACCGCTCGCGCAGCGGCGCATCTGCGGCCGTATTCCGTGCTCCGCACACTCCGACCTGGAACAGGAACACATACTGAATGACATAAACAGCTGATGGTTTTACGATGACCTTCTGTCATTTTAAGCCGCCGCTGTGCTTCTTGTTACTGGTAGACGCCGACGAACAACTCCGAAAACTAGTAACTAACTACACCGGCTGTTACTGCTGCTACTAAGTTAGTTCTAAAACGAATATACATGCTCATATATATATATATATATATATATATAAATATATATATATATATATATATATATACGCGCATGAGGAGAAAGTGTAATTACTTCCGACGAAGCTAGACCATTTTTGAGCGAGTTTGTTGGCAAACTACACATTTCGTTAGCTATCACAAACTTCAGTGTTTACCGCCATCAGATATATCAGAATACACACGCAGGTCGAACAAAAGCACCAGTTCATTCTTTTTTTTTGTAGCACCTTTCGTTAGCGTTAACCGTATAAGGAGTATCGTGCGTTATCTTTCTTCCACTCTTGATCCATGTCAGAATTTTTCCTGAACGGTTATCTGTTAGGTCTGTGTAGGTGACGCACACACTTGGCCAGTATTTGCTCGTGCAGCCTCTCAGTACCTGGTTGGACCTGTGTTATTAAAGCGTTATAGCTGCAAGTCTTCAGAGTTACAGGCAATAAGTTTTTCTATCTCCCATAAGAGCTATCCAAAATACAAATGTCCGACTTGATGACCGTACATCTTTAAATGCCACTTTAGGTAACTTGGTACACAAATGTACACTGTATACAGCTCTGTACACGGCAAGGGGCGTGAACAGTAGCGCATTCAGTAACGTGCCACTCTATAATTAAAAACATTTTTTAAGGAGGCTGTTCTTAATTCTAGACCATCCTCCGCCCCCTGCGGACTTTGAATTCATCCTTGAGGCATCCCTTTAAGACACCGAGAGCCGGACACGTTGAGATATCTAGGGTTCCCCAGCAGTCCTTGTGGCAGCATGGCCGCTGACTTCCAGCGGTATGATTTGTCATCTATTCTCAATGAGCATCGCTCAAAAAACTCGATCAACAACAGGGATCGAACCAGCGACATCCCGGTAGATGACAACCATGACTGACGCACTAGTCCCCTAGATGACGCCGCCACACAAAAAACGTACCACTCTGGTTAAAACTTTCTCTACTACTAGCAAGCTAGCGGGAGATTTAAAATACACTCAATTCGCCCTCTGTAATGTAGGAGTAAGATAATAGGTTATTTTTATTTTTTTGTCTTGCTTAGATTCATCGCGGCGACTACAACTACATGTCCAGTGTGTCCCTTAAGCTGTCAATGATTAGCCTGAATACAAACGAAACAAGGTTTTCCGACGTAGCCATTGGCAACGTCAAATATAGTCACATACAAACCACATGAGATAATTTCTAAACAAGGTTTGGTTAAGTTGTAACACGTCAATCAAATGCGGAACGATCAAACGTCCTGGGTGATAAGACGGCTTGCAGGGCACTGTCACAGTGGAAAAGCACGCGTCCGCTGTACACTCGGCTATCACCAAGTCGTCCGGTTGCACTATGCTAACGCGACAAACCCTACCGAGATCAGAATACGCTAGCCCAGCACTATCAGGGAGCAACACCGGGAACAACACATCGTCACCATTTTTATTATCATCGTCATGATCAACAGTGGACGGCAAATACATTATAAAGCTCACCCAATGGCAACAATCAGCGGGTCTTCTATCCGCTTTGTAAAGGACAACGGATGCCCCTGTTGGCGTGTCCTGCATGGAGCTGGTGGCTGCATGGATGATGACCCACCTCGTCCCGTCCATCGGCAGGCTCTTGGGAGCCAATTTTCAACGTGTTCGTTTTATTTGGCAACCACCACACCGATACCGCTGGTTTCGGTACCACATCAATATGACTAGCTGCAGTCATAAAATTGTGCTCATGTGCTGCCATTTTAGGGAGACGCACAAACCACAGCAAAGGGACCCACCCAGTAAGTATGTGCGTGCGTGAGTAAGGGATAGGTAGAGAATGAACAAAATAGCGCTGTGCTAAAAAGAACATTACCATTAATAGCATAATATCTATAAATACGAAAGTGAGGTATAGAGTAAGATTTGCAGATTTAGGTTGAACCAATAAATAAAATTAAAAAAAATATATATATATATATATATTCATATCTATATATATATAAGCACGATTACTTATTAATACATATTCGTCCATTTATTTTATTACTTACTTACTTATTGAAATATCTATATAATACGTTTCGGTATATATATATATATATATACACACAATACATTACTTCGCTAGCTGTGCTTCCTACGCGGCCTAAGAGTCCATAGCATCAAAAGGCGCTTGAAGGTTCCGGCAACACGCATCCGGCGCCCTAGGGACCTACCTACACATAATCCGGGTTTTGTGTTCTGCATCCGGTCGGAGTCCCTATTTCAACTTGGCACTCTCGGTCGCCTATGGAATCCACTTTCCAGAACCTTTTGTGTTGACTACTACTAGTAACCATAACAGTAATGACAGTAACAATAATAATAAAAATAATCCCGAATCTGCTCGGCTCATCCGGGCGTGCAGCTAATCTTGGGCCAACAGCAGGCTCGCTCCGCCGACGGATTGTGTCGGACCGTTGTTTGTTCTTCAACATCCACGAGTGCTCTACGATGAACTCTACGATGTGTTCTCAACGCGAATCTTCCGGTTTCCGTTCGGCGTTCTCTCCGTTTCACCGCCCTGTCTTCAGTTTTCCACCCTCTGTTCTTAATTCTCTTCTCCCCACCATCTCCTCCGCCCCTCCCCGCATCTTGCTAGTTCAAACACAGTTTTCCATCCGTCTGAATCTGTTTAGTGCTAGCAAAATCGTACACTTTTCTCCATTCGAAGGATGATTCCATTGAGAAACTCGTGCGAACAGTCTAGACTGGTGTTGTTGCTTCTGCCGCGGCTGCTGTTAGACGAGCAGGATTTAAGCATATCGTTGATCTTTATTGCCCTAAACGGCCTCCTTCGCTTCTCTTCTGTTCGCCCTTGTCCCAGGTTTACTACAGGCTTCATTGATGCTAGCCCTCTTTGTGTATATATGTGTGTGTGTTTAAGTATGTATATATACGTACTTAAACACATGTATATATATGGGTGTGGATTTACGTATGAATATATATATATGTATACGTATATAAATAAATATGCATCATCGTAAGTGTCTACACAGTTATTGCTTTAGAAAAAGAAGTACGTCGTATATATGTCAGTATCTTAGGTGCCCGCGAATATTGCCTGTCTGTGTGCTTCTTAATACCCGCCGTTGCTGTAGTGCATTAATACACACTGAACAGAAATAGTTAGCACCTTGCATATCGCGTTTTTATTAACCCCGATAGCAGCTTTACAGGAGAAATAACTATATAACAAGAAACAGCTCGCTAGACACAACCGAATTTGGTATAAGTACCCTGTTATGGCATTTTAGTATATTTATATATATATATATATATGCTTCGTCCCTACACAACATTACTTATATTTCCTTCCTACTGAATATAAATTCATTAATTTGCGAGTACACCGGAATGCGTTTGCTAATATTTTTTCCATAGATTCCCTCATTACCACAAAATTGTTACGATTAATTTTAGGCTTTTTAGAAAAATTGTAGATGGGATCACGGATTTTTGTTGCACCTGGCTGTCATTGTTCAGCTGCTACAGTCCTCTATACGCTGGTCCAGTAACAAAAACGCAATGACGGTGCTCACACTACGAGTATAGTGGACAGCGGATGTGACACTTGGGCCACGAGCATCTTAGCCTACTGCGAGCGTCTAAACTGTGGTTTTCAGAGGCTGAAAAAACATTGCCAACTAGTTCCCATATGGTATGATAATGGCCGACCCCATGTGTACTCACGTGTTGTTTAATTTATAATTAGATATTATAAATAGATTATTATAATTAGATTTTAATGTTCTATGGTACTCCGTTGTGGCAGCATTTGTCAGTGGTTAGCGCGCTTGCTTTGTAATTTTCTTGGTTTTAGTGCAAGTTTTGCACTTCTGCTTGTTTCTAAGTTTATTATGGAATGCTTTCACTGGTCGGAAGGGTTTCGACTAGCCTTTTAAAAAAATATTTTTGGAAATCAATGTTTAAACGGGTGGATTGATTTTTTTATACATGTAGATTTTGTTTGCATACGGTTTGCACATATATGATATCAGATTGCGTAAGACTCTTATCTTAGAGAAGCTGCCCTGGCTTTAGGACTTCTGCTTGACTTTCTTCTCGAACATGCAGGTTATGCTGCTTATATCTATACATACATAAATAAATATGTTTCATCATATGTGTCTACACAGTTATTGCTTTAGAAAAAAGTACGTCGTATATATGTCAGTATCTTAGGTGCCCACGAATATTGTCTGTCTCTGTGCTTCTGAATACGCACCGTCGTCGTAGTGCATTAATGCACACCGAACGTTAAGGCAACCTATAGGTTCAATTAAAAGGGAGAAAAAGGCTTTAAATAAATGTTTTAAGAAGAATATACAAAAATATATAGGCGGCTTAAAATAAAGGTTATAGAAGGCTTATAGAAGGTTTTAAATAAATGTTATAAACAATGTTATAATAAATATTTGATGTTATAAGTTTTATTTACATCAAGTCGCCGTCATTTCTATAAGCAGCTATAACAAAAACTGGTTTATTTGCACGCAACTATTGATAATGCGTTGTATATATAAATTTGTTAAAAATAGCTAAATCTGTTTTATTTATTTTTTGCATGGTTTTATTTATTTGTGATACCGATCGAAAACCCATCACAATTTTATTTCAGGCCCACTCAGCGCACGCTTCGGATCTCGCTCTATTCTGTTTTATGCGATTCTTTTTGTCTGGAAAATGCGTGTTTGCCAATCTACCTCCAAATTGAGGCGATCTATGAGATCTTTCCCTGGAAAAAGCCTCATTACGTTTAAAGGTGGCTTACGCTATCCGAGTATGAAAAAATACGGTTTTTGATGCATGGCACATTGGACCTTGTGTCTGATATCAGTTGCAAATGCTATCATGTGCGGAGTCACACTTGCTCGAGTTAGGACAATTATTTCATAACTTCGGGACTTTCGTGCGAATGTACTTCGGTATTTTTTATTAACCGTACTACAGCGTTTCAGGCTTGGTTTTATCTCTAATGAGTTCTTCACATTGTTTCCAGAACTGAGCAAGCATAACCGAGCAAGATGGCTTAGTGGCAATGCCTTTGGCTTGCATTCGGGAGGTCTGAGTTCGAGACCCAGACCGGCCATTCTTAAATTGGTTTTCATGGTTCCCAATTTAAACAAGGTGAATGCCGGAGTGGATTAAAAATCGACCATGATCGGAAAAAAAAAGAGTCGGGGAGCACAGATGTCTCAATAAAAAGAGATGGTACATTACCACCTAACTCCCATAAAAAAAAAACTGTATGTAGGCATTTCACAATAATTACTTTGTATTTATTTGGGGCTTTTCCGAGAGTTTAGTCTGATATACTCAGAGCGTTGGGCCGTCTGTTTGTCTGCATGGATTGAGACCTATCAAAGCAGCGCATATTGCCTTGGTATCGCTTGGCGCATATATTAGTTTTCTTTCTTGTATTAAAAAGTGTCACGGTACACCTACTTATTATTTCGAAGAGACTTAGTTGTCTCTTATTATTAAATTAGCAGTAGTTAAATTTATGTATTTGCCGAGTGGGAATGTGATGTCTTGCAACTTCTAAAGTTCGCCGTAATTTTTTACCAATAGCATTTCTCAACCTGGCGCCCTCAAAAATGTAAGAAACTAGAATCCTAATTGCCGCTTTTAGAGCTGGTTTTCGTAGGCCACTGAATGTACATCCTTGGGGATATGTGTACATGCTTGTTCTTTGCAAAAACTCAGTTATATGTTTTGCTGCATAGGTATAAGTGCTTCGACAATATATAGGGACCTACCTACACATAATCCAGGTTTGTGCCGAGAGCCCGTGTAGACACACAGTTTATGCCGTACGAATCCTGTGAATCGCAATAACTCAGCTTAGTCTCAATGAAAGACTGTTTATATGTTCTACAGTGGAGATTAGTGAAACTGTGGGCATCACGCACGAGGTTCCAATGAAGGGTCAGCGGCGAGACAGCGGTTCTCCTGCAGCAACTTGCAACCCTGAGATTTTTCGAGGGATGTTTATACCCACGCTAAACGTGGGCTGTAGCGTAAACGAAACAGACGGAACACGGAAAGCGCGGAAAAACAAGAGGGATTCGGTTGACGGAAAGCGGAGCTCTTGTTGCATCATCGAAGACGACCCGTGACAGCGCCATGAGTGGAAACCGGCAAGGGCCCCTTTTCGGTGCCAAGCGCAGCGTTACAGTGACTGGGCTTAACGGCAGCGGGATAGCAATAGCGGTGGTGGCGGCGGCAACAACAGCACTGCCCCGATCTTTGAAACAAATATCGGGGTGCATTGAAAATATACCGTGAGGTATATGTTCAATGCACCGAGTGCCGGACATGTTGAGATATCTAGGGTTTCTCCAACAGTCCTTGTGGCAGAATTAGTCGATAAATGACAACATGCAAACTGCAGCGAGAGCGGCAGTGGCTACAACATCGCCAACGGAGGCTTCCGTAGAGACGAAGATAGTCAAGGAGGATTACGCTGGCTTTGTTACCGTCCAACGACGGACGAGCGGCAAAGAAACGCGTTGTATGCGGAAAGACAGCGCAGCTGGTGAAGTGGACAATCTCGAAGTGTGCACTGGGCTGTGCAGGTTCAACGTGCTGAGAGTAGCCCGAGTCTGAAAGAGCCTGTTTAGAGTTTACCCTCCCCAAATCTTGTGTCGACAGAGGTCGCTGACAAATTTTCGATTTGTCTAAGCCAACCGTCGCCGGTGGCGTCAATGCTCGTATTGATGGTGGGGTTTACTAACAATATTGGTCATACTTTCGTCCGAAACGTGCAAATGCACGCGAAGACCACACGTATATAGGCCATAAGGGAAGCAGAACCGTTCGCCTACTGTTTCATAGCCCTGTCGATGGCGAAGTTAGAATCGTTGATGCTCTCGAGGTAATTGTATTTCTTGCTTTCTCTCTTTATTCGTCAAACTATTGATATCGAGCAAACGGTTATTATCAGCAACGAATTTTAGACAACGATATGATGGTGACGACGATGATAGATGAGACTTGCAGTGGCGAAAAATGCCGTTGACAACTGTTTCTAGCCCGGACTGTCGGGAAAGCAGGAAGATAAGGTCGCAGCAGGACTAAACATCAAATTAAAGCCCACAGGACACAATAAAGGCAAAACACGACAAGACTCAGCAGAACAGGACAAGTCTTCACAAAGTCAAGCCACTTAAACAATGGCGGCGGCGGCGACGTTTCTAGCACATTTGCCAATAACAAAAAAGACAATACGTTTTCTCCTTGCGCGACATCCCTTCTCGAATTCGCCCTGGAGAATCAACCGTAGTTGTCGTAGGAGATTAGCAGTCTGTAGTTGCAGACATAACGATGACAGACTTAGACTCACCGACGCTATACTCGAGCATGAGTACAAATGGGAGCTGTGTATTAGACTGGTGAAGACTGACGGTATAATGCGAAGGAAATACGAAACGTTTAGGAGTAACAATGAATTTGCAAAAAATTGTTACATTAATGGGGCTGAACGGATAGCTTTACATAATGTGTAATTGCGAGAAATTTCACTCTTTCACGAGACTGAAGCATTATCACGGGAACGCGCTTTTATAGGAATCACTTTGATAGCTACCAAATGAATCGTGGTTTCTGTTCGAGATATTCTTTCTACTACACCGCCTTCGAAACGTTGAAGTGTCAGTCTGAATGTCGATCAGTGTTGTTGGGGTTACTGCTGTAGCATGTTGCTGTTGGTGGTGGTGGTGTTATTGCTGCAGCGTGTTGTTGTTGTTGTTGTTGTTGCTGTTGTTGTTTCAATGTTGTTGTTGTTGTGTGCTGCTGTTGTTGTATGTGGTTGTTGCATGAGGTTGTTGTTGTGTGCTGCTGTTGTTGTATGTGGTTGTTGCATGAGGTTGTTGTTGCATATGGTTGTTGTTTCATGTTGTTGTGGTTGTTGTTGTTGTCATCGCCGCCGCCGTCGCCTCCGTCATCAGATAAATAGAAAAACACGCGAGCCGCTCGAGTTTATTAGAGTCACCGACTTTCAATTAAAGCAAAAACGAACACAACGTCATATTACGACTGACTGCTGATACTAACTACTACTACTACTACTACGATGACGACTACTATTGAAGTCGACCGCATAGCTACCACCAGCAAGGCACGCAGAGAGGCAACACCCGCCGCTCTGTCGGCAATCGGTGTGTCTGTCTGTCTGTCTGTCTGTCTACCTCTGACGCCCGACTAAGCGCTTCAAGCTTCATTTACGGGGCGCCACGAGCGCAGTTATGATGACGACGACAGCAGCGGCGGCGGCGGCGGCAGCAGCAGCAGCAGCAGCAACAGCAATCAGAATATGCTGCATTTCGTCGGGGCTATTACCGACCACCTACTCTCGTTTTCTTATCTAAACACACACATACATATATATATATATATATATGTATATATATATATATATATATATATATATATATATATATATACATATGTATGTACACACACGCACACATATAGATAAATATATAACGATCCTCATTCCGTTTATCTGTCGATGATGATGATGTACCTATCTACCTAACTACCTACCTACCTACCTAACTACCGCCTACTTTCCGACGTCTTGTTGTTATCGGTCTCTTTATTTGCTCTCGCGCCCTCGCTATCATCCGTTTGCTCTCCCTCTCTCTCCTCCCCCTCTCTCTGTCTCTCTCTTGTTCATTCTGCAACTGAGGGTTGAGTTCTCTTTGAACATGCCTCCTCCATCCATCCATCTGTTTGACTGACTACATGTGCGTTCGATGCTCGCTCAGACTCATACTACTACTACTACTACTATTACTATACATACGAGCAGCGGGTAGGCAGGCGCCTATTCTACATTCGCCGTCCGTGTCTATTACTTTTACTACCGCCGCCGCCGCCGCCACGACGACTACTACTACTACTACTACTACTACAACGACTATGAGTTCAGCTTCGATAAGTATTATTATTACTATTATTGCTACGACAACGACTATTATTATTACGACTACTACTTCTACTACTACATGACTACGACTTCAACTACTTCATGGCGGCACCGGCAACGACAACGACACCGACGACAACAACAACAACAACAACAACAACGACGACGACAACAACGACAACGACGACGACAACAACAACGATAACAACAATAAGAACGACGGCCGCCACGGACAAATCGACGGACAGACATACAGAGACGAACGTTGGACGTTGGCTAGCGATGACATCCGTCTCTCTCTCCTTCTCTCTCTCTCTGTTGTCAAAGTGCTTGTTTGTAGCGGTTGAGGCTGGCCTTTGAGTGGGGAGTCGGGGATGGGCGGGGGTTGGGGAGTGAGGTTGTGCTTCTCGTCACGATGATACATACACATACGCACACCTACGAACGGACGGACGATGTGCACGTATATTCCTTCCCCCCCCCCCCCCCCCTACGTACAGGATGATGATAATGATGATGATGCGTAAGAAGATGGCCCATTCGGACGGGATCAGACGGGTGTTGTTGTTGATGATGATGAGGCTAACGACGTCAGCTAACGATGAGGAGGAGCCAATCTAACCTCGCGCTCTCGCCCTCATTGCTTCTCTCTCTCCTCTCTCTCTCTTGCTTTCTGTCTCTCTCTCTCTCTCTATGTCTATGTAGCCCTGCATCTCTCTGCCTCTCTCTCTCTATGCCTATACTTCTTTTGGTGCGTTGTCTGTGTGCCCGCCGCTAGCTAGATAGCCAGGCAGTCAGCCTGACGTGAGTCAGTCAGCAGCCGTGGTTGAGCTACGTCGGCGGTATCGGCGGCAGTTTGCTTAGAAACATTGGTCGGTCATACATTCCATCATAGAGGAACAGCGATAGAGAGAGAGAGAGAGCAAAAACGAGAGGGAAGAGAGGAAAAGAGGGACAGAACGAGAGGGAAAGAGAGGAAAAGAGGGACGGAACGAGAGGGAAAGAGAGGAAAAGAGGGACAGAACGAGAAGGAAAGAGGGACAGAACGAAAGGGAAAGAATAGAAAGAACAAAATAGAGAGAGCGAGAGAGAGCGCGCGCTCGACAGGAAGAGAAAAGTTAACGGGGGGAGAGAGAGGTGTAAATAATCAGACACACACATTTGAAGTACGTGGTGATGAAGTACCTCCCTTCCGATTAACGATGAAGGCATGAAGGCTGTCGGTCGGGCCGGCCGTGCTCTCATAACAGCAACGATTGATTCGTCGCTACACCGTCGCCGCCAACCGCTTCTTGGTTGGAGGCGACGACGGTGACTGACTAAAACGTTATCGTTGGCTCATCGTGGTGGTGGTTGTGGTTATTGTCGTTGTCGAGATGATCTCGTCGTCGTCCTCAGTGTCTCTAGGCACCCCCCCCCCCGTCCTCCCCCGTCCTCACATAGTCGTATTCGCCACTGCCGCCTCCTCTGCGGCCGTTTCACGGTTGGTCCTCATCATCGATGACATGTTCGAAACCGCACCACGGCGCCCTCCATGATGCTCCATGTCGCGTCGCTTCGTCGCGTACGATTCGGGACGAGTGGAGGGGTTGTGGTAGAAGTAGTATTTGTTGTTGTTGTTTTTGTTGTTATTGTTGTTATTAACAACAGCAGCAGCACCACCACCACTACCAACAACAACAACTACAACAACAAAAACAGCAACAACACCAACAACAACAACATCGCCCCTCACCACCGTCATCGTGGAGGCCTCTCGTTATCGTCGTCGTTTGTTGTCATACTATCGTTACGTCAATGATGAGGCTATCAGCCCGTTGACGGCTGCTTTCTGATGGACGCTGCTTTTGACGAAAGTGTCCAACGACGACGACGAACCCTATTGCTGCTGGCCAGTCAGCTCAGGCCCTCGTCTGAACACCGAGCGAGCAAAGGAGCAAACTCAGAGAGAGAGAGAGAGAGAGAGAGAGAGAGAGAGAGAGAGAACGAAAGGAAATCAGTGATAGAGAAAAACGAATCGAACAAGAGATATATCTACAAAAAAGCAAAGGGAAATCGAGCGGGGAAGTGACCCCGAAAAGAGAGTGAGAAAGAGAAAAAGAAAGTAGACATGATGAAGATCATTTAAGGCCATTATTCGGCGCGTTGTTTTTGTGACCGAATGGCTCTCAACGACGACGTCGTTGAAGTCACCACATTGAAGTCGCCGGTGGCCGGGCTGGGCAATCGCCCCTACTTGTTGCGCTGCTGCTGCAACTAGCTATATGGCCCATCAAATTGTTCTATCTGTATCGGCGAACTTTGTTGCTTGATACAACAAAGCAACAACAAAAATGACAACACCGACAAGGACGACGACGGCGACAACAGCAACAACCAAAACAGCAACAGGAACAACAACAGCAACAGCAGCAACAACAACAGCAACAACAACAACAACAACAACAACAACAACCGCGACGAGAACGACAACGACAACATTTTGGACTGACTAGTTCGACTGCTGCTCCCCGACAGAAGTTCCCATCATTTGTACCTCATCATTTGTACCTCATTCTGTAAGATGTCGTTTTTCGTTATCAGACGACAGCGCCACCCGCCACCGCCGTCTACACCATCATTGCTGTTGTCTTCGTCACCGCCGTTACCCAATTGAAGATTACCTCTCCCCAGACCCATATCCTCCGGTCTTCACGAATAAACCCCCCATTATTTGACGAACTTTCTCCAACGAGGAGCCACAAGCACAGGCCGAATCACACTCCGAACACCACAACAGTTACGACAATGACGACGACAACGTGCATACATGTATGTGTACACATATCTAATCTAAAAATGTTCACCCTATCAGTAAATGGTGCTTTACCGTATTTGCCAACTGCGTTTCTCATAGAAAGCTGAATTAAAAACTTGCGACAAAGATCAGCTGTACTGAGTGTACACGTCTAAAGCGTGAGCAAAAAGAGCGAAGACATAAAATTATTTTTCGTATGTGTTTATTTCAGTTCTCGCATTATTGTTGGGCTTTTCCGAACAATAAATATTTTTCAAAATCTGCCTTTTTGGAATGTTTGCCTTCAGCATGCCCTTCAGCACCTTTTTGCACACCCCACATGTGTGGTACTCTCTTACTGAGGTGCACATCATCTACATAACAGTGATACTACTTCATATCTAGTTGCATATCAAGCACGTAATCGTAATTGTAAGAAGTATTCGGCTATGCAGGCTACAATTGCAATTTTAGCCTGATCCTAACACCACATGGTTTAGTGACAAACGTGTCACACACTTCTGAGCCTTCTGCTGGTGATTTTCCAGATATAATTCGCTTGAAGATGCGGCTCTAGCAAAATTGAGCATCAGCACACAACGATGCTGCAGTACGGAACATTTTAAGGTAATGAGCGTGGACGTTCAACTTAAGACATATCACATGTCGATCTTTGCAAATATATTCAAAATATAAAACTAATTTCATGTCGCTCTCTCGGATTCTTTTCAGACAGTTAACATTGGCTAGTGAACGACATTTCTCCCGAACACGTTAGTATGTTTAGTTTAATCATGGAAAAACTTGATATTTAGCACTTTTTGCACAATCTATAAGGTGATGTCCGGTCAACCAATCGGTATAACAAAGATTAGTTATTTACTGTTACCTCAATTGTGTGCTATAAACTAGAAAATACCATATATATACATATATATATAGATATATATATATATATATATATATAATATATACATATATATATATATATATATATATATCTATAATATATATATAATATATATATATATATATATATATATATATATAAATACTTTCTTGAGCCGCGATTCAAGCATTCACACAATATGCACAATACCAGCATTTGTGTTGTTGTCGTTGTCGTGGCCATCGTTATTGACGTTTTTGATGGTTGTTTGAGCAAAACAGTTATTGTTATATGCACGATCGTTGTAATTTGATGTACGTTTTAGAGTAACAACGAAGCGATTTAGTTGCTACCCTGTTGCCATTTTTATTAGTAATTTGAGCCAAGTATACGTGTCGCCGTTTTGGTTTCTCGTTTTTCTGTTATTGTTGCTACAATTATTACTACGTACTAGTACTAGAATTGCTCGTATATATATATATATATATATATATATATATATATATATATATATATATATATATATATATATGAATATTCATCTTTTGTTTTTCCTGTGTGCTAAGTAAATAGTTGAGCAAATCGGGAAAATTGAATTTTGGCACTAGTTTATATTTTTGGGTCAGAAAAAAATCTTTTACGCACACCCAGCACGGGCAGTGTGGGACTCGATGCTTACGTTGTTGGCATATTGCTCACTAAAAGCTCATCATCTGAAGGCCACATGATGCGGCGAGAAGCTAATTAAGGTTACTTGGTTAATCGTTCTTTAATACTACTTTAACCCCACTTGCTGGTACTGGAATTGCTGCTACTACCAAGTACGGTACTGCAGGAGTATGCATCTGATAGTGCGGACATCTATCGATTTGCATATTCGACTGGCACACGCATTTAAAGATGTGCCTCACAGTGATTCCAAGCCCGCAGGGGACGGAGCTGATCTCCTTAGTTTATATATGCAGGGTACCCTTAGTCTATATAAGCAGGGTCTCCCAGAAAGGTTTATACAGCAACATAGGGAATTATAGAGTTTGTTGTAGTCAATTTTTTTCTAATGGAACATAGTCTCTAAGAAGTCTTGTTTCGTAGTGAGAGTGATATTACTGAGATCTGTGACACTGGTATTGTTGCCCAACATAGGACCACAAATATGCGATTGCGAGACATATCTTCTATACTGAAACTAAGCACATCGGCGTATTCGTAAGAAATTGTGCTTCCTCTCAGAGACATATAACGCCGGTCAGAAGATGTTACATGACCGTTTAGAAGATAATTCGTGAAAAATAAAATTATTCATTAGCCTTCACGCCCGATACGTCAAAGTTATCACTATACGGCTATTCACAGCGCTTAAAGCTAACACATTCAGTGCAAATGCGTCATCCAAAGAAAAAAAAGCATTTTCTTACCAACACGTCGATGTGCTTAGTTTTTTTATATGACGACTGGTTGTCTCGCAATTGCACTTCTTTGTGCTACCTTGTCGGGCAACAACACCAGTGGCACGGATTTTAGTAATATCACTTTTGCTCCGAAACAAGATTTCTCAGAGGCCATGCTCAATTAAAAAATATTTACCTAAACGAGCTCTACAATTCCCTACATCGCTGTTTTTATTTCTGGAAGATCTTGTATATGCACAACAAGGAGCTTTTGGGGGCGTCCTTGCCCACCTAGCTTTCCTTCTTACCCTTTATTTGGTAAATAAAAGCGTTTTCTATTCTATTCTATATATACAATATGGGTATATATAGTATGTATATACCCTGTATATAAAATTATGTTTTAAATGCTTAACATAAGTGTACACACCCTATATATATATATATATATATATATATATATTTGCGCCGCTTTGGTCAATAAGCAACTAGTCTATACTGGACTGGATAATCAACTAGCTACAACTAGAATGTATACATAAATCGACTATATGTACATATATACTGGCTGATTATCTGTACTTTGTTTTTACCCCCGCCAAGCATACAATGCAAAAGCAGATTTGCAGTAACAGCAACGGCAAGAGCGTTAGCGGCTTTGCCAGCTACGACGCCGGTAACAACAACAACTACAATGACAAAATCGGTGTTTGTTGTTACAACGTTATCGGTCAGCTAGACAACGTCCGATTCCCGTGGCCAACGCGACGACATGCGTTCAAACGTTGACGAGTTGCTCACTGAGAGTGGCAACTTCACTACGACGATCGGGACAGTGACAACAACAACAAGAATAAGAACGACGACAACAACAACAACAAGAATAAGAACGACGACAACAACAACAACAACAACAAGAATAAGAACGACGACAACAACAACAACAACAATAATAAGAACGACGACAACAACAACAAGAATAAGAACGACGACAACAACAACAACAACAACAACAACAACAACAAGAGGCGGTATCCGGCGAGCCGCGCTAGAGATAACCACCAAGCGGACAAGTGTATGCAGACACACATTTTGACCAAGTGTGGCAAGAGAAACCACAAAACACGGACGAACACCAAATGCACGGTAGCCGTCCGTCGATGTCATTATACTGCCAGCCAGTGTCTCAATATTATCTAGAGTTGTTGGAGTTGTTTTTGCTGTTATTGGTGTTGTTGCTGTTATTGGTGTTGTTGTTGTTGTTGTTGTTGTTGTTGGTGTTGTGTCGACTCCCAGTGAACGGCACACTAGTGTTATCTAGGCATAAATTATCAACGATGTCAACGAGCACGAAACGGCATGCGTCAAACGGCGACGACGCGTCTTCAACAGCCACACCATCACGTCGAGTGTTTTTTGTCTCCTATTATCGCCTGGTACGACCTGGTTGGTGTTCTGCCTCGTCCGCCCACAAAGGACACGCACAAACGAGAACGCAAAGCAAGGAGGGATGAAGCGGGATGAAGGCGAAGAAGGGGGGGGGGAGAAGAGATTCGTTCGTTACCCTTAACTAGATGCTGGTTAGCGTGCAGTCGTTCAGCGTAATAACGGTTGTTGTGAGCGGCAGCTTGACAGAACAAGAGTCGTGTTGACACGCGTGGACACTAACGAATTTAAACGAAAACTAAACAAAAACAAATAGCTGTCTACAATCTACAACGATGGGATGGATACGTAGACACGCAACTAATCAGGGCAGAAAACAGCACCGGCTAGTATAGATATCGAGATAAAACAAAGATGTATGTGAGAAGACGACGACGAGAAGGAGTAAAAAAGCAAATCGACGCAGAGATAGAAACTTAAAGACGCATCGTATTATGTTTTCATGCGAAGAAACACGAACGCAGACAGATAAGTGCGTACACGTTGTAGTAGTAGCAGTAGTAGTAGTAGCTGCGTAGATGAAGTAGAACGGAGACAAGAAAAGAAAGAAGTGGCAATGTACATGCATCAATGTACGCCCGAGTTGTGAGACGCACATCATGTCCCTATCTGCACCGCACATATAGCTTGTGCGTCTCATTTTTTCTAGCACTTTAGCACGTCCAGTCGCGAAGACTGCGCAAGTTAGTGCCCGAGATGACGGCGACAACAACAACAACAGCAACAGAACAACAACAGAGCAACAACACCAACAGAACAACAGCAACAAGTACAACAACAGCAAGATTAACAAAAATAACACGATTACAATAGCTGCGACAATGACAATAGTGACAAGGACATCTCGACAGCTCTATATATGACATAACCAATGGCAGCAAAAAGTTCACAGTAACATCATTCGATTTTTCGAAGCTGGACACGTTTTCTGTGTCTGGCGGGCTACATACCAACCTCTCCGGCCGCTTCTGAACAGAACAGCGCAAGCATTAAAACAAAACATTAAAAACGATCTCTAATAGTAACGTAATAGATTTCATGAGGCAATAAAGTAGGTGTTCGATTATGACTGCATTACTATACAATTATAAACGAGTTTATGACAAAACGTTTTCCGCCGCCGCCGCCGCCACCACCACCATCATCGTTAATCCCTCATCCCACATCCACCCATCCTGTGGGGGGGGGAGAGGTGATATTCCATAGCCACCCATCCAGAGGGGGGGGAGAGGTGATATTCCATAGCCACCCATCCAGAGGAGGGGGGCAATATCCCATAGCCACCACCCATCTAGAGGGTGAGGGCAATATCCCATAGTCACCGTGCCAAAGGGAGAGGACTGATATTCTATAGCCACCCATCCAGAAAAGGGGTGAAATCCCACATCCACCCCAATCTGGCGCCAGACAGAGCGAGATCAAGAACAACAGAACGGCGACAGCTGTTGCAGGCAATGCGTGTAAAACGACCTACCTAAAAGAAGGTTTTCCACGGAATCACCGCAGCTTCTTCTGTCACCCTACATCATGCCTTGCTATTCTGAACGCCAACCAGTCCAAGATAGCCAACTAGTTGCTGAGTCCCGGCCAGCTTGTTACCCCTAAGTTTGACCCCCAAGTTCCTAGCAGTATGTGTCGTAAGATGCAGACTTTCCTAATGTTCTCTCTTTATCTCTCTCTCTCTCTCTCTTACTAACGCAATAAATGGGCTGTTTTAACTGTAGAATAGTCTAAGCTATAAGAATCTTGCAAATCTTTATAATAGCTAATCGGTTGATCGATTAGAGTAAGTAATTCCTTAATTAGCTAGCTAGTTAGCCACTTAGCTAGCGATGTGTTATTTAGTTAGTTAGCTTGTTGGTTTATTTTCTTGTTACTTAACTTGTTAGTCTGTTGTTTAGTTAGTAACCTAGTTAATCGGCTATTTAGTTAACTAGTGAGTCTGCAATTTAGGTAGTTGCCTAGTTAATTTGTTGTTCAGTTAACTAGACTAAGTTAGTCTCTTATTAAGTTTTTCCCTCTTACCACAAAAAGAGTCATATATAAAGTTAATTACATAGTTAGTTTGTTGTTAGCTAGTTACGTCGAAAGTTTGTTGTTTAGCTAGCGCAGTTACGCAGTTATGATGCTATTTAGTTTAGCTAAAAGGTATCTTATCTAGTTACTTACCTACCTAGTAGCGTGCTGCTTGTTACTTAGTTAGCCTGTGATTTGGTTAGCTACTGGGTCCGTTGTTCAGTTAGTGCAAAATGTTCTAATTCTTCAGTCCAGCCAAGACGGCCAGCCGACGCGCGGGCCCACGCGACACTCAACGGCGGGCGTCCGCCTAAGCTCATGCTCAAAAGCGAGAGAGTTGTCTCGGCGGCACCGGTTGAAGTAGGTCGTAGTCGTCGCAGCATTACCATAGAATGCGACGAGAATGAGAAAGATCGTTTTCGTGCTCGCGGACGTTTAAGCCGCAGCCAAGGGCCCTACCGGGTGTAGAGTCGCCTCGTCGCCGAATCGATAACGACCGTTCTCAGCATTCGACCACGGCCCTTCGATTTGGGCGGGTCAACAACAGCTGGATAGATGAATTAATGAATCGATGGGTGGATGGATCCAATGGGAGGTAAGCAGGAGGCGCTGGTCCGGTAGCAAAGTCGAGTCAAACACAGTGGCTCGAGCCACGATGTCGGCAACGCGGCTCGATGTGGCGAAATGGGAACGATATTGATTTTGTTTCACTTGGCTATCTTTATTCCTATTTGCGCTGCTCCTGCTGCTGCCGCTACTGCTACTGGTGCGGCTACGTCTATCCGCACGACGGCTGCATAGTGAGGTAACAACCGTTTCTATCGGAACGACTTTCGTCTTACTTCGCTGTCTGCGTCTATCTAGCGTTGGCACGCTGCCTACTATACGAGTACTCCGGCCACCACGACCACCACGGCGATCACTTCTACTGTGTATTGTAAGAGTACATCGATCGACAATCACGACATTGCCCAGACGAGATTGCGACGACGGGAGCTGAATCTGTCACCAATTAAAAACCGCAGCAGCAGCAGCAGCAGCAGCAACAAAAACAACAGCAGTAGCAGCAGGTGTAGTATTAGTAGTATCAGCAACAGCAGCAGCAACAACAACAACCACAACAGCGACATTACGGACCCCAATCAAAGCAATAAGTAAGTAAAAATAGCATTAACAACAACGACGACGACGACAAAAACAAGCACAGCATCAAAACACCAGCAGATAAACATTCAGAACAACAACAACAACAACGATGAATACAACAACCAAACATTTGCCGAACATTTACAGCAACAACAACAACAACATCAAGCCGGTATCTATCTTTAATTGACACTGGCGCGACATGATGTCGGCGGCGGTGGCAGTGGCGGCAAAAAAGCAACAGGAAAGTAAACAGAAAAAAAGCAAAACAAACGAAGAACGGAAAAGAGAGAAAGAGCGGAGCGGAACATTGGGAGTAAGGAAATAGGAGCTTCTTGTTCCGCCGTTGTCACAGTCGGTCGGACAGTGTCAATTGGGTTTGTACGGCCCGGTCCCCGCAATTGACCGCAATACGCGCGTCGCACCGTCCCGCGCCGCGTTTAGGCCTACGCTATGTAGCTGCGAAGGCTCGACTTCGGCAGCGGCTGACAGCGGCGGCGGCAACAGTGGTGACGATTATCGAACATACTGCACTATGCTTAATCGTCGTCAGCCAACGAGCCGACGATGTATCGATGTCATCGTCAAGTTACTCCCCTCCCCGCCTCCGCCTTCGTTTTCTCTTTCTTCTCCTTTTCTTTTCCCTCGGTGTGTTTCTCTTTTGGGCGCGCGCGCTCTCTTTCTTTCTGTTTCTGTTCCTTCTCTCGCTTTCTTGTCTATCTTCGTTTTCATCCATCGACCTCCTGTTTGGTCTCCTCTTCTTCGTGTTCTCCTCATCTTCATCATTTTTGTATTTGTATTTCCTTATTTTCCCCGTTTCACTTTATGGTGCCCTCCTTCTCCTTTATTTTCCCATTATTTATTGTTTCCTACTTCTCGTTTGTTCCCTATTATTTTCTTCTGTTTCTTATCCGATTTCCTTTTCTCCTCTTGTTTTCTTACTTCTCCTCCATGCCCATCTTCTTCATCCGCCTATTCCTTTTTAGAAGTATTTTTTTCACCGTACTATGTTTTTTCCTTCTATTCCTCTACTGTTTCTAGCTTTTCTATTATATTTACTCCTTCCTCCCAAACCTTGCTCAGACAAGATTGCTGTATCTGTTTTCCTTATCCGTTCAGCCGACTGATCTTGCTCGATAAGTACCGTTAACATTTCGCTATTGCTTTTGTCTACCTGCTAATTTTTGTACCTCGATATTTGCTTATTTGTTTCTATCTTGTGCTCTCCCTCAACTAACAAACTCTCTTGTTTCGCGCTCTTTGTTTGAGTCATCTTTGTTTTGTCACCATCAATATCGTGTATAATAACTATAATAATATAATCATCGTGTGCACCAACATAATCTGCATTAGGATCATCATCATCATCATTATCATCATTGATGGTTTGTTAAAGCTTCTTCAATTATAGCTATTGAGACCCCCCAAAACAAAGCTCTCTTTCCCCCCTCTTACTGGGCTTTGGATTTGTTCCACCGCTTGGTCGTTTTCTTCGATCATTTGTATTCTCTATCATCTATCGATTCGGCTTCCTTCTCTTTTAGCCCTCACTGTTACTTCACTACCCCCCCCTCTGCTCCTTAATCTCTTTTTGGCCTTCCGATGTCAGTAAGGGTCTCCTGCTTTTCATCCGCTCATCCACTTGCTTCACATCTCCCTGACTTCCCAGGCCCTCTTCCCTCTCACTCTCATGATCTCTCCCCCCTCACTTTATTTTTCCCCCCCTCTCTCCACCGTCTTCGTTTTAGCAGTTTAATTTCCCTCTATACATCGGGCTTTATCGCGTGGCCAATTGTTTCATCTAGTAGTCGTGGTTATTGTCGCCGTCGTTGTCTAGCCATCAAGTCAGTCAGCGGCGCCACCGGCGACTTCTGCCGGCCTTCGCCTTCGGCAGAAGTCCGAAGAAATCCACACACTCTCTCCCTCTCACCTTATCCATCTCTCTTTTCGCATCAGCTCGTTGTGTGCATCTGCTCCTACTTGACTTCCTTCTGCTTGTGCGTCTCTCATTTTTGTCTCCATTTGGTTCTCATCGGTCTAAAGCGCGCACGCACGAGAGAAATAAGCAGACGGAGAGAGAGAGAGAGAGAGGGGCGAGAGTGGGTGTGTGGGGGCGAGAAATCAGAGAGAGGAAAACACGTAGACAAACTGCTTCTCCAATGGCTGCCTTAGGATATAGCACTTAATAAACATTTCAACGCCAATGCTGATACGGCCTGAATACTGTTGCTGATAAAGTGTTGCTGGCCGTTCTCGATAAGCTAGTTGTTGTTGTTGCTGCTGCTGCTGCTGTTAATGCCGTTGTTGCTTTTGCTGTTGTTGTTGTTGTTGTTGCTTTTGCTGTTAATCTTGTTGTTGTTGTTGCTTTTGCTGCTGCTGTTGTTGTTCCTCTTGCGGCCGGTGTTGATAATGTCGTTGTCTCTGGTCGTCCCGCTGGTACTGCCGCTGCTGCTGCCGCAGCCCCGTTATCGTCTTGTCGTTGTCTGCTCAATCCATGAAACAGAAGGGTGGACAATGACAAGGTTTGAATGGTATATCACTTTGATGATAATGGTAATGATGATGATGATTAATATTACTATTCTTTATGAGTATCGACCGATGCGTATCTCCCGCGTGTGGCCGTATGCAGTCTCGCTGTCGAGACGGCCGAACGTTATCCACCGACCTCTTGTTCCGATAAACCATATGTATGTGTTCTCTGGTGTTTTGCCCCTTCGACTGAAGGTCTGTGGCACTGAGGCCACTGTGCATAAAGCAAACGCACGGTTCAGACGCGACCAGAGGAAGGCGAGGAGGCGGTAGTCAGAAAACACGGTGTCGGTGTCTTGAGACAGTGTCAGAAAAACACTGTGCTCTGCAGGTGGTATTGATGTACGCCAGTCGAGTTCGAGTTCGTGAGCACGTTCGTTCAGACTTGTATCAGAGATTGACCACGTAGAAAAGTATGAGAGCGATTTTCACCCGCATAACAGCCTAGAACCGGCGCAGGCGCAATATCCTTACTAGGTAAACTAGCGGTAGCAGACGTAATGAATCTTCAGTAGTAACTCGCCTCGGTGCCATCACCCTACGCAAGACGGGGGCAAGGCGGCAGGGCATATGGTATTCTCGCGACAGCGAACCTCTACTATTGCGGTACCATGGTCTATTCGAGGACAGCGGCTAGAACTTGGGTTTTACTCACAATGTAGGGGGGGGGGGGGGGTTTGCACCCCGTCCTGCTGGACTCACTGGCTCCCAGAGTCACCTAGTAGGTTACCCTGCTGCCTTGGGTAATTGGCATATTGAAGATTCTGTTCCTTCGAATAGCTGAAAAAGGTACATATAACAGAAGGCGAATACGATATGATACATGATGATATAGCATTTATGCTACCGCCGCTACGCTGGCTGACGTGTGATTGACATGCAGCTAGACCGCGGCAGATGCGCTGCTAAACTATGGAACGCTCGAAGTGGTCGAAACTATGGAACACTCGAAGGTGGTCTGCAATTACGAAGCACGTAGATAATAGATGTGCTCGCATGTCTGCGCCTTGACCGTATCTTGACAGATTATGTCTATTGATAAGAATCGAGCAGTTATGTAAGCTCTGGCGGTCGTTTGAATGTTATGTCGTGATGTTGTTGTTGTTAATATTATAACTGGTGTTCGTATTTCTGTTGTAGCCGTTGTTATTATAAGTACGTTTCTGTTTGTATTGTGTGTGTGTGTGACCGCAGTTATTGTTGTTGCTGTCATTGCTGTTATTACTATCGCTACCCTCTTTCATTGATCGTATTACTGTTGATGGTGGTGATGTTTGACTTTGATGTCGTTCTTCCCATTGTTGTTGTTTCTGTTGCAACGGTTGTTGTCGTTGTCGGTATTTTTGCTCCTGTTGCTATTGTTGTTGCAACGATTGTTGTTGTTGTTGCTGTTGGTATCGTTGTTATGTTGTTAGTGCCGTTCTTATTATTATTCCGTTGTTGTTCTTGTTGTTGTTGTTGTTGTTGCTGTTGCTACTGTTATTGTCGTTCTTATCGCTGCTGCTGCTGTCAGCATGGTCTTCACTGAAGTCACGAGAATTTATCTCTCTCTCTCCCACACTCTCTGCTTATCTCTCTCTCTTTTTCTGTTTGCTTATTTACAACTGTTGACATAACAATGTGTGTTTGTGGCGCCGGCCTGCGTTCGCGATACCTCATCAGCGCGACGTATCAGCGCCCTTCGGTCCTGCGCCCTGCTGTAGACGTCGTCGTCGTCGTTATCAGCCGTTGTGTCGCCGTTCGGCTGCGACTAGCCGCTGGGTTCGATCTAGCCGGATTCTGTTTCTATGTGTCGAACATGCACGTCGCCACCCCACCACCCCCCCAGCGGTTGCAGTATCAGTTGCCGCCTCACCGCGCTGCTGTACTGCGTTGATTTAGTGAGCGAATACGCCAGAGCCGCCAGTGCCAGTAAGCGAGCGACTTCAACCAGAGTGAGGAAAGCAGCAATATTTGTTCGGTTAGCCGTGCGTTCCGTTCCTCGGCAATAAACGTACAACGTGGCGAACGCCAAGACTTGCTTCTGGAGAGGTCTGCTATATATACACACGAATGCACACATCCAAGTATAAAGTTTGTCTTAAAATATTCAAGGCGTATACTACTAAACTTAGGCTCTAAGTTAGACTCTAGAAAACTGTCAATTGGTAGTTTCTACTACTAATCCTTTTTACAATACATTGCCTTATTTTTAAACGCTGTGGGACAACCCCATTTTAGTCGTGTGACACGATATCGTCTAAATGCATCTATTGTCATCGCGTTCTCATACTGGATTTAGTATATAGGCTTTCTCCAGCAGAGGTATGTAGCAGCCGGGCAATGGCAACCACGTCCAACAAATATAACCAACAAGGCCGGGGCTCGAACTTGCGATTGTTTTGCTAACCATGGTTTCCATGGCAACACGCCGTTTTAAACGGTGCGTTAACCGCCTAAGCCACCGCCGCTACGCATTTACTTGAGCTGTTTCTGTTACAATTACATTTACTGCTATTAATACGCTAACTAGGCATACTTAAACTAGAGTTTTATCATAAAGGTGCCGCCTACGACCTCTGTAAGCAAGTAGCGAGTACATCGGCAGTTTATTCTACGTTTACATGACACTAACGACCTTGGTGGCTAACTTCTATTTCCACGACTTATTCCCCGCCTTCCACGATGATACCCACCTTGCACTTCGTGGAAGGTGGGGTAGTTGTAACAGAAATAGCTAAAGTAAATAAAACAAATATATTGAAAATGTAATAGCAGTAGGAATACCAAATGACAGTTTTTTTTACGACCACAGAGTGCAAGGAGGGATCAATCCTATGAGCCTCTTTGTCCAATATGCCTTTTGGAGGGTGTCTTAGTGCACGCAGGTTGGATCGCATGCTTCCCCTCTAACGCTGTACAGTGGTGCTCGGGCAGGAAACATTTGTCGGTATCCGCGTAAGGAATCCGGAAAAGTGTCGTACGGCCTTCCTTAGGTGATATTCCGTAAGCCCTCTTCTCTCGTATCATGCCCTGACATCTGTAGTTAGTCAGGAATTAATGCAACGTTTACTACGACTACACGACTAACTGCTACACTGCTCTTACCAGAGCTGGTAATAACTGGAACCTAGTGACCTCTTCTGTGCTGTTCACGTGTGTCCACCGGCGTTCAGTAAAGCATGGCCATGATGAGCTGAGCGATGACACCTTAATTATGCATCTACCTCCCCCTTTCCTCCCTCCTTTCCCGGTATGCTTCTGTTGAATAATAAGTAAGCAAGCAAATGACCAATAGCAGTAGTATCTACCAAAATCAGAAATAGCAAACCACGACAATCACGACATTAACAACGACAAGGACAACGATGACAACAACAACAACGATACCACCATCGCCACCCGGCATGGAGCCTTCTTCATGGTGCCATACTCAATAAAATCCTCCGCTGGCCGACGTGTTCGTTATCGGTTTGACTTTATCTTTGCTGTCGTCGTCGTCGTCGTCCTGGTCGTTGTTGTCGTCTTCTTCTTTCTTTTTTTTAATTTCTGCTGCTTCTGCTTGTTGCTTGTCTATCTTCCCTTCCTTTTTGCTGCTCTCTTCTTTCTTCACCTTCTGTTGCTGCTTCTCTCTTCTTCTTTTCTTGTGTTTTCTATCTTGTGTAATTTAGCTGCCCGCTCGCTCCATTGTCTTGAACGCAGCAATCTTTTTCCCGCCACGTTGTTTTCGTCGCCGCCGCCATAGACAGCCAGCCAGCCAGACCGGCTGCGTAGACCAGCCGCGCGGCGGGGGAACAAGCGCCTATGACGAAGACACCGGTAGCCGGCGGCAGCAATAGCAGCAGGCAGCAGCAGAAGTAGTACGGCAGACAGAAGTCAAGCCACCCATCACTACCACCACCACCACCACCACTACCAGTAGTCCAGAAAATCCCCCTACCATTCTCTCTCTCTTCCCCCCTATCCCCCCCGCCACCGCCGTCGCCGCTGCATCCCTTAGGCCGGGGGTGGGCGGTGTCAGTCATCGACAACGGCGGTGGTGGTGACGGCGGTTGTCGTAGCAGCCATGGTGTTCGGTGGTAGTTCGTGGTGGATGGTCGTCGTTGGTTCTGCGGCTTGAGCTCTTGCTGCTTCTGGTTGGGGGGTTCAGTCGTTCTGGTTGGGGGTTCAGTCGTTCTGGTTGAGGGTTCAGTCGTTCTGGTTGGGGGTTCAGTCGTTCTGGTTGGGGGTTCAGTCGTTCTGGTTGGGGGTTCAGTCGTTCTGGTTGGGGGTTCAGTCGTTCTGATTGGGGGATCAGTCGTTCTGGTCGTCGTCGTTATCGTTGTCGTCAGCGTCGACATCGATGATCTGGTTTTCTCTGTCGTCGTTTCTGTCTCGACTCTTCTTCTACGGTTGCCTCGTTTTCTACCTGCTCCTCGTCGTCTACTACCTACACCTCATCCTCCCTCCTCCCCCCCCCCCCCGGCCCCCTGCCACCTCTCCTAGATTTGTCGCTCGATACCGTTCGCTCCCTCGTTCGTTCTTTTGGTAGGCTGGTTGGTAGGCAGGCAGCCTGCAGACAGCTAGCTGGGGTAGACAGGCAGATAGGTAGATAATAAGAGATCGACGTTGGTTTGCCTGGCCTGACCTGGCCGGTGCAACCTTATCTCGTTCTCGTTCTCTGGTGCCGCCGCCGCTGCTGTGCTGCGTTTTTCGTCCTATTCGTCGTCGTCTTCGTTTTGGTCGTTGTCGTCGACGTCATCTACGACTTCTACGTCTACCTCGTACGGTCATCAGAGTGTGTATCGTTCCAAGCGATGGTTGTGAACGTCGTTCTAGATGTTGTCGTCGTTGTCATCGTTGCTGTTTTGTTGTCGTCGTCGCTGTTGTTGTTGTCGCTGATGTTGTTGTCGCTGATGTTGTTGTTGTTGTCGTCGCTGTTGTTGTTGTTGTCGCTGATGTTGTTGTTGTTGTCGTCGCTGTTTTGTTGTTTGTCGTCGCTGATGTTGTTCGACGCTGATTCGTTGTCGTCGCGTTGTTGTTGTGGTCGCTGTTGTTGCTGCAGCAGTCGAAGCAGAAGATAACAACCAACCGAAGGGCAGCGAATGAAGGGTCGGTCAGTCAGTTAGTAGCTGTAACCGTAGTAGCCAGCTGCAACAGTAATCGTGGTGGTTCTTTGATTGTAGTAGTCGTAGTGCGCTTAATAGAGCAAGGAAAAGCAACAGCAGCCAGCAGCAGCAGCAGCAGAGGTCGTAGTAACGGGACGGCCAACTTCAGGAGTCTGCCACCACTGTCGTCTCGTTACCGTTGACGTTGTTAACGACGGCGGCAACGGCAGCGGCAGCAGCGCAGCGGTGGCGGACTACCGTGACGGCGACGGGCGTTGTTGATGATGACGACGCAAGCAGCGCCAGAGGTCAATACGCATTACAACCTAACTACGGCCGACAGCAACCAGAAAGAGAGATGTGAACGAGTAATAACAGGCAAAACCAGAGTTAGAGAAGGAGAGAGAAAGGAATAAGATCGAAAGGAAGAAAGAGAGGAG
>QVRM01000348.1:0-28966 GCA_003439945.1 Dermanyssus gallinae
CTAAAAGCAAGCTACACAGTAGAGAAGGGGACGGACTGCCAGCTCTTGTAAAACGGGCGCGCGCTTGAAGCGTTGTTGACTCGGCTGGATCCCTGCCACTGGCAAGAATCGTCTCGCCAATCCATTAGGAAAGGAAGTCTGTCTTAGAAGCGCGCGACAGCAACAACAACAACAACATAACAACAACAACAACAGCATTATCTACGTACACTTGCTTTCGTACACAACATGCGGGCTGGCTTGCCGCTGTCAACACAGCTCGATCGGACGGACGGACGGACGAACGGACGCGCGTAAAGGGAAGCTTTTGATTGTCGGTTAACCCACACTACCTGTCTAGGTCATTGCGGAGCTGACTCGCCCGCTCAACCGCAGTTCCTGTGGCCATTTAATGAACTGGGTCGCCCGTCTTCATCGACCGACAATACAATGTCGCGAGACCGTTGTTGTTGTTGTCGTTGTTCTCGTTGTCGTTGTTGTTGTTGTCGTCGTTGTTGTTGTTGTTTGTTGTCGTCGTTGTTGTTGTTGTTGTCGTCGTTGTTGTTGTTGTTGTTGTTGTTGTTGTTGTCGTTGTTGTTTAGCGTACCGAGTGGCGAGCCATCGCTGAGCAGCTACGTATTCCGTCATTCTTTATCCAATGATACTGCCTACGTAAATTATACTTCCCTTCTGTCTGTATTCCTTGTTGCATTTGTTTGTAATATTCGACATTGCACGTAAAATGCGGGCATTTCGAGTAAATGCCCGCAGCAAACTCGCCGCACAGGACGACAACGGGAAAGTAAGGTTTTTAACGGCTGGCCCACAGCAATCGGAGTCCCACGCTCCCTGAGACACCTTGCCAAGGCATGCAAAACACATTTTCGAGCTGAATAAAAAACAAATTTTCAGAAAAAAGGACTGCACGCCGGTCATATAGGATTTGCTGTATTGTTTTTTCCCAGTTTTCCGTCTCGAGCACAGACAGACACCGCAGTCCGGATGGTGAACTGCCGACAAGGACAGCCGCACTAGCCCTTTCCTCTAGCCGTTACAGTCAGTTGCGTAAGACTGGAATATCGTTATGGGTCACCCGGCTTTTTTCTCCTTTGATTTAAATTTCATTTCCAGTTTCATCACCCGTTCCATCGCCGAACCTCTGTCCAAGCTGCTCCCCCCCCCCCCCCCCCCCCCCCCCGCTTCCATTCCCCGCTTCATGTCTAGCAGCTCACCGCCGCATCATTATCTACTTAACTATCTCTGCTTGCTCTATCTATCCATGTTAGTCAGCCTGTTTAGCGGTTGTTCCTCTCGGCCAGACGCCATTGCCTAAGCACTCGTTCGTTCTTCCAGAGAACTAGTTCGTGCTATTTTATGTTTCGCCTCCTGCTCTTCCCTCTGGCCAACAACACTCACGACTAATGGTCGGGCGGCTGACTCAATCGTAATGTGCTTGCTGCCGCCCACAACTCTGTATACTCTTGCTAAAATCACCGAGCAGCACAACCGCAAACGCTATGTATCTATCTATTGTCGTGGTTCGATGGTTGTTTCTCCGTTGTCAAATGAGCCGAAGACGACGACGACGAGACGGACACCACTATTGCAGTGAATCTTGACGTCTGTTGGGTTAGGTTTTTTGTCGTCTTTTTTGCGTATGTCTACTGTACGTCGTCTGGACGTCCCACTGCAGCAGTAGTCGTTTTCAGAAGCTTTCGCAGAAAGTTTGTGGACAGATCCTCTGTAGATGCGGGCGCGTGACGCGGGCATCCTGCTAACCGAAAGATATATTCTCAATGGAAAACAAACCTCATCGCGTAACGGGTAGAGTCGTTGCTCACAGCCCCACTGCTGCGTCTTCTATCACTTTTGACTAGCTCTGTCTCCATACAGCATGCAAAACAGCTCCCTCATGTCAGGCGCCCATATACACGCGGCGAATTACGCACGCTCAGACCCGGGCACGCAAGGTCAGGGCGGTCAGAGAAGACATATCGAGGAGACCAGCACAAGCTGGCGGTGGTGGCAGTTTGTCCAAGATGTGCCGAAACAAGACGTGACGACGAGCAAGAACCTCGAAGGGAAAGCAGATGGAGAAAGAAGAATTAAGGCACGTGATAACTGCATCGGTGAGCCCGAGCTGGCAAACTGGAGCATCGCCATTCGGAGAAGTGCATATGTCGTCGGTCGCAACCAGTAGCAGGCCGGCGACAATCTGCTAGCGTAATTGTAGTATTTCCCATGTACTTGGAGAGACCCGACGATGGCGTCCATTAGGTTCTCGACGACTTTGTGCTAACGTAATCGTGATCGTTCGGCCAACGGTCGTGCGCGCGAGCAGAACGCATGACCATCATTTCAATCGTCTACGTCCGCAATTAATCGCCTGCGTAGCGATGCTGAGCTGACTGGGGTACTCTGGCCTTCTTCGTCTTCATGATCTTCACCTTCGAGGTGTCGTATGTAATTACTCTCGCTCCCATGCTCCCACGATCGCCGCATGAGCGTTAAGGGAATCAACATCATTGCGCCGTTGTGAAGACTCTCTTTGTTGTTGTTGTTGTTGTTTTTATTGTTGTTGTTGTTGTTGTTGTTAGTGTTAGCATTGTTGTTGTTGTTTTTGTTGTTGTTGTTGTTGTTAGTGTTATTGTTGTTGCTGTTTTTCATGTTGTTATTGCTCATATTGTTGCTATTATGATTGTTATTGTTATTCCTGGTATATTTTCGACGACACTACCATAGTTGTACTCCTCGTCATCCTCATAACTGTCGTAAGTGTAGCTGCTACCGGCGCGTCTTTTGACTGCATTTGCTCCCCCGCTATACTACCTGGTACTACTGCTCACTGTGCCTGGTTAGCTGCTGTTAACGCCGCTCTTACTGCTGATGGCACGACGTTTTCACCCTCGCAATGTGCGACGGTTGTCATCAAAGCGATCTCCATTTATCCGTTATGTGTCGTCGTCGCTGCACTTATTGCTCGGCGCTACAATTGCTAATGTTACCTCGGCCCCAGTGTCGCTAGTTGAAGTTTGTCCATTGTTGTTGTTGTTGTTGTAATAATTACATTGCCGTTATTTAAGTTGTTGTCACTGGAATTGTTTTACTTTCGTTGTCCCTTATGATTATTCTCGCTTGGCATCTGCATTCTTTTATATATACATATATATATATATATATATATCCCCCAGAGAACGTGACAAAAAACTACATCAGCCCTAGGTCTAGGCCTGGTTGTCGACCACCTGGACAAGGTTCCAAGCACCGCCGTGGCGTTACCACGTTGTATATCCAAGGACAGCCTTTGCCGGAAAAATTTACCAGCGTTTAAGTCTCTCGTGGCCAATTGGAGACACTTGCATCTCTTAGTAATAACTCCCTCAGTAATTTACCTATGGAATATGGTTATATGAGTAATTTAACCTGGGCCTCCCAAGGTCTCAAAGGCAAATGGTCGAAAATCCATAGAGTCTCCGATAGATGCATACTTCGGACACTTATTTCCGCCTGCGAAACAGCATAACCGGCCTGAGTAGCGCCGTGACTGACCATTGAAAGTGCTAAAGAGTCAGTCACAGTAGCGCCCCAGACGAGTGTCCTCGCACCCTCAGAGGCTTGTTAAGGTCATCCCATCAGGTCGACGGAGGTATACAAACCCGCGGGTTTGAGAACACAAGGTTAGTTAGTCTCGTCCTACGACCTAAGCTGCGAATGCAGGGGTAAGCTATGGTGACCTAAGGGTGAGATCTTCTCGCCACAGCTGCACTTATGTTCCTCGATTAAAGGTCACGATCTCTAAGAGAGTTCCAACAGGAACACTCGGTAGAGCTATAAAGATATATATATATTATATACTGCCACATTTTTTCAAGCAAATGCAAACATGCACCCTCCACGAATTGTGTCACTTCAGTCAATTACAGATACATTACCCATAATGTTCGTCCGATTGCTCGTCATAAAGACAACGTATCTCTCAGACTTTTTCGATGAGTTTGTCAGTGCGAGAAGTGGTCAAGATGAGTTTTGGTGGATTCCAAAATGGTAATGCTTTCTCTTTTAAAAATTCTTCGCCGGTAGTGGTATCCTTGGTTTGCATAATGCACTACGTTCTCCGTTTCGACCCGACAAACGGCTCGATCATCTTAGCCTTATGGTCTACTTTCGCAATGGTGTTGGGCACGGTTTCTCGGTGTCTCAATCAATCAATCAATCAGGTTTATTGACGTGCCCAACAAGTTGGCAATCTGTCACCTTTCATTCAAAATATACATAATATACGAGTCTTTGTACCGATCAAAAGTGTGTACGCGATAAAGCAATAAAATTGAGTATAAGTAGCACAACAGAAGTTTACGAATGTATGCACAAATCAGGAGTGTAAAGCAACAAAATTGAGTATAAGTAACACAATACAAGTTTAAAACTTTAGAACAACCTAATACAAGTTTAATACCTATATAGTAAAATAAGTTTAAAACAATTCACTCGGAGTCACTTGTTTCTTCGTTCTTCAGCAGTAAGAGAAGATGTCGTTTAAAAACAGCGGCCCGGCTTGTATTTCGAAGCGCCAACGGCAGCTCGTTCCAGACCGTGGGCAGCATGTAGGCCAGTGAGTGCCGAAGTAGAGTGAGTCTAAACCCTGGCACTCTGAGTTGGTTCCTGTAGCGCTGCGACCGTACTGGGGTAAGGACGAAGTCAAAAACACAATCTGAAGGGATTCCATTGTTTTGCACCTTATAGGCTAGCACGGCTAACTTTAAACGTGTCAGCTGATCAAGCTTGAGAAGCCCGAGCCTGGTGTACCATGGAGTCACACTCGCGCGACGAGGAAGACCTATTATGGCTCTAACCGCGTCATTCTGAACGACCCTTAGCTTGTCTAGGGTCGTGGAATACGTGGCGCCCCACAGAGTAATTCCGTAAGTTAGAATTGGTTCCATAAGCGCTTTGTAGACACGTACCAGAAGATCCCGCGAAGCCTTGGCTCTCCTCAAACGCACGAGTGAGGCCACCACGGCGTAGCAGACCCTGACACTTGATCTCACTTGACTGTCCCATTTCATATGCTCGTGTAGCACAATGCCAAGACATTTTGCCTCTGAGCTGAGAGGGATAGCAGAGCCGCCTATTTGGAGGGAGATATTACCAGTTTTGAACTTCTGTCTCGATGCCCGTTGTGGGGTGTGGTAAAGAACGAGTGTCGTCTTCGTCGGGTTAACGACAAGACCAAATCTTTGAAATAAAGACATGGCCTTCTCAATACCGGTTTCAACGTGCTGAAGATTAAAACTATTATTGGACAATTGGGAGGGTGAGACACGGAACAAAAGAGTGGTGTCGTCTGCATAAACGATTGGGCGGCAATCTACGTACCTCTCGATGCCCCGCAGGACGAAATTCATGTAGGTGATGAAGATAAAAGGTCCAAGAACCGACCCCTGGGGCGTACCAGTGGATACAGTTTCCGTCGCAGACCTTAGAGCTCCCACCGCCACAAATTGCCTCCGTCCACTAAGATACGATTTAAACCAAGATGTTACTGCTGGTGCGCAGCCTAGTTGCAGGAGCATCTTAAGAAACATAGAGTGGTCGAGGCAGTCGAACGCTTTGGCTACGTCAAGAAATGCACCAAGGCACATTATTCCATCCTCCGCAGCTTTAATGATCTCCCGCCATATATGTCCCAATGCCAGCTCAGTTGATCGTGCCTCCCTAAAACCGAATTGATTTTTAGAGAAGAAATTTAAGTCATTTAAATGTCTTTCCAGCTGTTGTTTAGCAAGCTTTTCAAATACTTTTGAGACGAAAGACACTAAGGATATCGGGCGATAGTTACCAGGTTGGTCCCTCCCGCCTTTACCCTTATACAGCGGAGTTACCGAAGATGTCTTGAGGCGTTCCGGAAACACGCCCGTTTTAATGGAAATATTGAATACGGCAGCTAGAGGGGCCGCTAAGCTGTCAATGCATTTAGAGTGAAATTTACCCGGCACGTTTCCATCGCTATCGAGTGAGTCTGTCTTTACGTCTTTAGCAGCGATTCGCAGTTCCTGAGCTGTAATAGCACTAAAGGAAAATGCGTTGGGCTCGGAGCTCCATAGGTTTGAGATGAAACTGTCAATCGGCTCTTGAGGAGGGAGCAAGGATGTAGTTTTTTTACCGATAGATGAGAAGAAATCATTCAGTGCGTCCACTATCTCCTGGACCTCCTCCAGTTCCCTCTCTTCGACTAGTAGTCGACTCGGCACCGCTCCAGACTTTTTGCTACGGCCGCAGATTTCATTAAGGAAACTCCAGAGCTTGGCAGGGCGGTTACGTACAGCGGCAAACTGTTGTTCGTAGTAGGTATCCCTAGCCACTTTCAGTTCTACCTTGTACAACACCTGCAATCTCTGAAACGCCTCTTTGTCAACTGCGGACCGTGTGCTAACCCACTGGCGGCGAGCGCGATCGACAGCATGTCTCAAATTAACCAAATTATTAGTGAACCAAGGCGAGCGGTTTACCTTTTTCGAAGCCCTTCGCTGTCGCAACGGGAAGCAATCGCTATACAGGAGCCGGAGCTTACCATTGTATGACTCGAAGGCCTCGTTGGGATCAGTTGAGTCGAGAACAGAAGACCAATCCACCCTGGTGACACCGTCTTGAAACCTTCGTTGGCTGTTTTCATCGAATCTCCTATAGAGACTCGCAGCGATCGAACTTGGTTTCATCGTCAACGACGCTAAAGATGCCTTGTTACCCGTCAGTGTGATCCCTACTGGGTAATGGTCGAAAAAGACCGTGTCAACGACAAACGGATGGATGCGGACATATCGCTCACAATTGGCAATAGCGACATGGTCTATGCACGAACCAAGTGACACTGCATCAGATCTAAGATTAGGACGAGTGATGATATTTATGGCCTGTTCAATGCCCTTGCTAGCAAGTCCAGAGCAGTATTCAGCACTCACAGCTTCGTTAGTCAAAATATCGATGTTTGTGTCACCCAGAAGTACACAGGGCAGATCCCCAGTCGTTGTCACAAGGTCGTCTAAGATATCCATCAGAGTGCCGGCTGACCGGACCTCATTGGAGTACACCCCGACGACATAGCCATAAAAACCAGGGCGGCGAATTTTCAGCCTAATAGCCTGCACACTCCCGTCGTCACTCGATCGTGTTGTCGATTCCACCAGATCAAGTGCAGAGTGCGCATAGATTGAGAGACCGCCTCCATTTCCTCCAGGTCGGCACACAGACACACTAGTGTAGCCTCGTATGTTAAACAAGGCGGCGTCAGGGTCATCAAAAGGTCTCACTCACCACCACGACATCCCAGTCCACACGTGAGCTATCCATAAGAAGCGTGAGATCTTCGAACCTCGTCCCAGATCGGAGGTCCCGTGCATTTACATGCAATCCTGCAAAGCTGGTGTAGCCATCAGATAGGTCCTTCAGAGAAACCAGCCTACAGAAACGAGAAGCCTCCTGTAGGTCAATATCTTCAAAGGGACTAGTCATGGATGGCGGGGGGATGCCCAACACCAACCGGACCTTCTGGCGGCAGTCCTTGAGCACCATCCCGCCCACGTCCTCGGAAGTCGCTAAAGAAAGGACGCGCCCTTAAGCCATGTTTTAACCAATATTCGTGAGATAGCAGTCGGCCAAGATCAGCAACTGGAACCTGGACTTTAAAGGAACAGACGGTCTGTTCCTTCCCGTCTCGACCATGACCATGCAAGTTACGCTGTTCTAGATGATCAAGTTCTGATTGCCGGCAGTTAAGTTACTTAGAAAAGACTGTATTATTTTTGATTGAATTGCCTAATCGTCCCTTTATTATTTTAATAAGCAAGCGTGCAGAAAGCCAGCTTTAGAGCGAAACTGCGCAGCAGTTGATGTTGCGAGGAGCATCTTAAACCGCGCAGTTTGAGCGGTGATTCGTGCTCGCGTAGTGGCATTATGTAGGGGCCTACAGGCCCATCTGCTGACTGTCTAGATTATCGACTAAATGTCAACCTTACCAGTTACTATAATGGCCCATCGCTGCCTGTGGCGTATGTATGCGGCAGTCTTCTCACTGCTCACGTAAAACGATTTAAAATTGAGACGTTCGTTATGTGCTATTTTTATCTTCTGAGATTTGTCAACTACTACCTCCTTATACAACGGTATCGTCGGTTTAATGTTAATAAGCACCCAAACGCTTCGTAGTTCTAGAGGTAATTTATTTAATAGGGACTACGAATTTTATCTCCTCTTTTGCAATGCTCTCAGTTCTAGTTGGTGATCGGAGACGTTGCATAAGTAGGCATATAGCTACGCTATGAAACGCTCCTACTACGCTACTTAAGCCGGCGAGCCGACCGTACCGCTATGGTAACGGTTGGTAAAATATACTTTGCAGACTATACTGCGTTGTATCACATACTTTGTGCACCATAAAGAGGACAGTGTTGGGAGAACAGCACAACACAGTGAGGTCACGCTGTTAAGGTTTATTTGAAGCGATTCATGTGAGCCCGCAGCCAGCTTATTAGGTGTAGCCAAAATATGAATATAGAGTACTAGTAATTTCTTAAGCACGTAAATAAAATTTTGCTTTCAATTGTATGCGGGATACTGTGTTCGAAGGGGATGTCTTTCAAATGGCCCTTTCTAACGCCCGCGTCTGATATGGAGTCGTATAAAGCATCTAGATTGTCCATACTTACAGTAGTATATAATATACAAATATGCGCAAAAAGCGCAACATAATAATTCTTGAATCTTGCAAATGCATGCCCTACGCATTCGTGCCATGCGCCAGGAGAACATACTGATTATTCTCTCTGTCCGTGCAGTTTGGACAGGAGTTCTCATGTGTATTTTTCTGAGATTATTTGGTTGAGGATTCAAATAATGCGATGCATTATTCGTGGTATCAATTGGCTTGTACATTTTTAGATTGGCGCTTGCATGTAATTTTGTATTTTTAGCATAACTAGAGTGCTGCTGTCAACATTACAACGTTTTTGATACTCAGCGTAAACATTTTGATTCAACTGTCTCAATAGACTTGATGTGCATTTTCAGATGGAAAAATTCGGCTATTGCAAGATTTGTGTATTCATGTGGTTTTTAAGATAAATTAAGACACCCTTTGGGAAAAATGTAGATAAATTATTGTTTTTTTATATACTATTGTAATACCTCACCGATAGCACTCTGTAAAGTCGCACACTCCTTTTCGGTGCTCGAGGTAGCTAACGCAGTATTGACAAAAGCAGCAGCAAGAATGTTTCGCAACAATTTGAGAACCCGAACAATAGATATGGCAGCAATAACCACGACAGAAACAAAAATAACAAACGTTGCAAGCATATCGCGAAAATACCAAGAAAAAATCATTTAATCAGGAATGCCCGCAACAACACCAACAATGACAACAAGCATAATAACAAAGACATCGGAACAAACGCAACAGTGCTAATCGTAACATATGTAAGGACAGCAACAACAGCAACAACAACAACAACAACAACGACAACAACAGCAACAAGAGTAACAACAGCAACAACAGCAACAACAATAACAACAACAACGATCAAATTAGCAGAAGGCACGCATCGAGCGATAACAGACACACACACCCTTGCCGAAAGCACATTTTCCAAATTGATTCAATATCATTTGCGAACAACCATTCGATCACCCTGCCGTCGCTGTCAGTGCTGTCGTTCGTCGTCGGCATCGTCGTCGCTGTTCAGCTTTCGTTGGTAAACTCTTGCCTTGGTGTAAGTGGCTAGGAGAAGTGGATAGCCTAGACAACTCTGACAAGACATCGAAAACGAACCCGCCCAGTCGTCCTAAGCGCAACGATCAGACCGCGCCTCCATCTCGGTGGCGAATGATATGCGAATGGACGCCAGGCCAACGGCAACATTCAGGCCTTCCGACCCGAACCGATCGGCAGTCGGCCGCGCTCGCCCTATGCTATACCTCGAAGCTTTATGTCGCATAACATTATTAGCCTGATTGGACGAAACAACAACAACAACAACGACAAGAGCCTATTTTTTGTTCATGGAGGTCACGGAGACAGGATTAGGATGACTCGGGAAAGCGGCTCGAGCTAGGACCGTGGACAAAAACCGGCCAGGGAAATGGCAGAAAACGCAAGCTGAAGAAGGACAAGAAGTTGCATCTCGAACATAAATAGCACACTCAGGGCATCACTCACCGGCCGTTCGCAGTGCAAGCGTCCATGAAAAATATGTCGATAGCATGTGTGTATCAATGTCGTGTACCTCTATGTCGAGCAGGACATCATAGGTGGCAGAGGCGGCATCGGCATACTTTCTACGACTTCAACAGGATTGCCTGAACGTTTACTCGTCGTTGTAATAGTTAAAGTATTATATAGAACGACACCTAAAGCTGGAAGGAACACCACTGAGGACGTTGCCGCCGCCGCGATCATCATCAAACAAACCGTGTAACAAATATTTGAAATAGAGCACAATGTTCACTCTGCTAACGCTATCCTAGAGTCAAAGTTTGAATTGAAGTAATATTAAGGAAACGACACTAGCCAGTCTTGCCAGACCTCGTTGTGGTGCCTTGAGCTAAGCGTTTATTAAGTATTATGACAACAGCATCGGCATCAAGTTTTTTCTCTCGCATAAATAAAAAACTGAGCGCAGAACTAGAAAAAAAACAAGCTAAAGAAGGAAAGGAAGAGAAGTAGCCGTATTCGTAAGAGTAGCACGAAGTTGCACCGAATTATAGTGAACTGGAGTAAGTTCGTTCAGGTTGGTTCGTAGGTCGGTATATTGGTAGGTGGGGGTAGAAACATAGTTCAGGACGCATTTTTGTTTGGTAGTGGCTGTCTAGGTGTTTCGCTTCGAGGGTGTCTTTCCCTGCCTTTCCCCCCTTCTCTCCCCCCGGCCCCTGTCAATGTATCGAAGGCATCGAGATTCGACACTAACAAGTCTTCGACGCCGACGACGACAACGGTACCGATGTCGCCGGCGACTACACGACGACACACAGATCACCATGACTCATAGCCGGTATGGGTAGGAGGAAGGACACGTACTTGCCGCTGTCCTATCGTACGAGCATCGCCCGAGTAGATGACGAGTGAGGCAAAAAATCCACCGCGAGCAGCGGCCAACCACCCGACGACAAGTGATTGGTGCTGGTCGTGGCTGTCTGTTTGTGGTCGTCGTGGTCGAGGCGGTTGTGGTGATGTTGGTGATGGCGCTTTCGGTTTCGAGCACCGCCTTTGAAAGATATTAAATCCATAGAGAAAAAAAGCAGCAGCAGCGGCGGCAGCAGCCAGCTGGCCTGGGTGCCGTGCATATCCGCTGAAGCGGTGAAGGCAAATCAGAAGGAATAGGAAAAGTGCAAGAAATAGAAGGAATAAAACTGATGAGAAAAAGACGATGGAGAGGAAGAAGAAGAAGAAGAAGAAGAAGAGGAAAACGAGGAAAAAGAAGAAGAAAAAGAAGAAGAAGAAGAAAATGAGAAAAATAAAGGGGATGAGGAAAAAGAAGCCTAGCTAGCCACCACCACTACCGTCGGCAACAGACCACTGCTGACGCCCTTAGAACCCTTCCTTTTTTAGCTTCGTCCAGTCCCGCTTCGGTTGTAGCGCCGTAGGTGGAGGGGAGGCTGTAGTCCCCCTCCCCACACATGTCGCAATCCGGTCGTCGATCCTGCCGATGCGCCAGTACCAGATACCCCCGTCCGCTGCTTTCCCGTTTGCCCCGTCCGCCCTTACCCCAACCACCCCCATTTGCCCCTTTTCTCACCAGCCCCGTTTGCCCCTTCCCTCACCACCCCGTTCGCCCCTTCCCTCACCACCCCCGTCCGCCCCTTCCCTCACCACCCCCGTCCGCCCCTTTCTCCACCACCCCTGTTTGTCTCATCCCCTACAACCCCCTTTTGCCTCTGTTCCCCCACCGCCAGTCCCAACTGCCATAGTCCGAAATCCACCTACCTTCAGCGGCCGGCCCGCGGGCAATTCCACGAGGAATGTGATGGATGGGCAATTAAAAAAGAGAGGAAAGTTTTGTCGGTTCTAGGCTCGAGCGAGGAGGGCCGGCGACGCCATTGTCATGGCGTTGATTTAAGAAACACGGCGAGCCTGTTCCTTTGTCGTCATCTCATCGTCGTTGCTGAGTCGCGCCGGACAGGGATAAAGCTGGCTGTGGCAATGATGATGATGACGATGATCCTGACAATAATGATAATGATGGTGGTGACGATATCCAGCGCGGACGATGTCGGGCTCTGCCGGTGTAAAATCGACGGGCGCACCGAGCATGGAAGCGAGGCGAGGACAAAAATCGCTTCACTCTATGCAACAGCGGCCCATCCAAGCATCGAATCGGATCATCGGTTGCCTTCTGCGATCCCGTGAAGATAGAAAAATTCATTTCGGGTACCTCATAAAGACCTGATCCAGAGCAGTTCCACCGGGCAGCTGCTGCCACTGGCCAGCAGTTTGCGCCGGAAGAATATATCGAAAGAGAGAGAGAGAGAGAGAGAGAAAAAACACGGCATATAATGGGTAAGACAAAAATAGTTTTGATTATATATATACATATATATTCATACATGTAGAGCACGCGATAAAAAGAGAGAAGAAACAGACGAGAATCTAAGCGAGGGCGCAGGGGAAGAAGTAGGCCGCCAGCGGCGGAAGACGGGACGCCCCTGCCTAAAGTGTCGACTCAGCGGAGCGGTTGGAGAGGTGAGCCACAGAGCAAAGAAAAGTTTCTCGCCGAACGAATACAACTATTGCCCCGGCTACCTACCGCCAAGTCTCGCATCGGCGGTGATGAGAGCGACGGACGTCTGATCGACGCTACGCTAAGTTAACGCGTGAATGCCTGGCCTGAATTCTAGACCAAGCAACGCCTGGCCTTTGTGGTTTCCCGGCCTCACAACCTCTGAGCGGCCGCGTCAGCTCTCAGATTTTGGGGCCGATTGGATTTCTACGCCGCCTTAAAGCCGTACTTCGTGTTCCACTTCATGTCTCCTTCCACTACCTACGAGCGGCAAGGCACCGCACATAAACCTCTCTCGCAATAATACACCATACAAACAAATATATTGGACTAAACGTCCAAAGATATGAATATTCAAACAACAACGTAAACATATCTTTATTGCTATATATATATATATATATATATGTGTATACATGTATATGTATATACATATATATATATACGAGTCTCGTATATATATATATATATATATATATATATATATGTATATACATATACATGTATACATATATATATATATATATATATATATATATATATATATATATATATATATAAATGTATATATATATATATATATATATATATATATATATATGTATACATGTATATGTATATACATATATATATACGAGTCTCGTATATATATATATATATATATATATTTACATATATAGAAATGCTCGACGATACGTCGCTGAGTTTAGCTTTGTTTACCCTGGGATGCAAGATGCAAATGGCAATAAGTGTGTGTACCCTAGTCTTTGCTTTTGACACAATCTCACACATCGACGAGAGCTAATTCTTCATCGCGGTTGTAAATATGAAATTTTCCTCTATGCCTGTATGACAATTTAGTGACATCATACTCGTTAGGTAATGCATATGAAATTAGTGACCAGTGAGTGACACAATGACATCAACTACACTCTCGACAGGCCATAATAGAGGCGTGTCTCTAGGTAAGGAAAAGATCTAAATAGCATAACGGTATTTTAGCGCATATATATATATATATATATATATATAGAGAGAGAGAGAGAGAGAGATAAGGGGTATTATTTGTCTTCGCACTGGTACTTCACAACCGTTGAAGTATTACCGTTCTCTTGCTGAGGGTGCTTTTATATCACTATATTGCGTAATAACCTACATCGATATTCCCATGCTCGTTGATCGTATGCGAAGGCTGGTGGCCAATACACAATGCAGGTCAAGAGAGACTCGTCTCTCTCTTTCTTTCACGCTCCCTATATATCTCTCCCTTACTTCTCTCTCTCTCTCTCTCTCTCTCGAAAACTGCGTTAGAGTCGGGCATATGAAAACATTCCGGCGGGTGAGGGTTCGTTTGTGCGTTCATACGTTCATGCATACACAACTAACAGGCGGACGTTGGCTACCTTGTACGACCGGCACCCAGTCTATGCAGTCTGCTCCAGGGCTTATCCTTCTCCTGACGCCATTGTCCTCGCTTCTGGACTGTCGCCGGTCTGGTAAATGAATTTCCGCCATTACGATGGTGGCCTAGGCACGACGGCCAGCCGAAGACGGGGAAATACCGGTTATTAGAGATGACTTGCTTGCTGAACGTCCAGTCTTCATGCGTTTAATAAGCTATTTGACCAGTATTGAACATAACTAACAGTAGCATGTTGTTACGTATTTAAACAAATCGTTTTGTGATTTACAATATTCAATTGTAACGTTGTTGAATATTACTCTTATATACTTGAGAACATTAGCACTGAATATTAATCTAAAAGAAGAGATGCGCCATCTAGTCGAACGCCACGAGTTGCTTGTAACAAACTGAAATATATATATATATATATATATATATATTTCAGGTTGTGAAAAAATCATTGACGACTGTTGCATCGCATTTACATACATGCCTGTAATACATACACGTCACTTTGTAGTACAGTATACAGTACGTACACAGTATAAGAGGTTGTTTTCTGTCGAAGCACGTATCGTTAAATTAGACGATATGTCAGCTTGACACTCCAAACCTCTTATAATCTGGCAAATGACCTAAATGTAGTAAATACAAAGGCTTAATTTGGATTTGCTTAGTGTACGAGCCGCTGTTTCCGGAGAGGACTCTGGAATCAAACGCAAAAGTGAAATGTCTTGTCGAAAGTGTCTCACAACAGTTTATAGCCACTTTTGGTTATACATTAAACAAATGACAAGCGACTTACATTACTAAGAATCTTGAATAAACTGCAAAGCCGTTGTCAGACCGTTCAACAATCCGCGGTTCATCTTTAAGTTCTGTGAATAGCTTTATTGCATACGAAATGACGCCAACCTTTTGAATTGTTTGATTCAGTTTGTTTCACCGATAAACCCTGCATTTAGAGATATATAGACCCCCCTGCTCGAAAAATACCATGTTGTATTCGCTCAAGTGAATCAACTTAGATTATCATTGTGCTCCTTTACTGCCAACAACCGTAAAGAAGAATTCGTCCAGACACGTTCCTAATTCATCAACAAAAGTGGAGTTGACTTTTATCGGGACCATGTCTTCATGCCAGACACCTAACACCAAGAAAGTTGCGGGTTGGGAACGTACACGGCATCCACCAGACTCCCCAAAGCGTGAGCCTTTATTTTCATTTTGTCTAGTGGCTCAAAGGCTTTTTAGCTAGGAAAGCGTCTGTGTGTTTGAGAAAAAATGTGCACTATGGAGTGCAACTTTTTTCTTTATCTTCGGAGGCAACGACCCCGCAGAATCGAGGTTAAATGGTACTTTGAGGGAGTGCAATTCTTTTTTAATAATAATTGTATTGCTTAAATCAATCTGCACGTTTAGGAATCGAAATCTTGATACCGTTTTAGTCAGCAAACGGCTAAAACATTTACACACCCAATCTATAGTATACGGATATCCACGAAGATAATTTGTTAGATCTTCTCAAAAAAGACACACGTCCTGCGAGACCGTCCAGGAGCTTTGGAATATTTTATCTCCCTCGAAACTTTTAATAATAATTTTGTCATGCCGCCTACATGCTACGGTTTTGCGTCGGTTAATGATTGAATTTAATTAATTGGTTTGTCTGTTATTAATTAAACTAATTAATTTAATTACAGGTTAATCGAGTCTAATGATGATAGATACCTTTCATATTTTTAGTGTGGCCATTCTTGGCGCACGCATCGGCCTTGAATATGTAACACTAAACAAACAGTAGCTAATCTCATATTATCAATTGCAACAGCCTTCCAGCTTTCTAAAATACTTTATTTTGATAGCGCGCATTTAGCAATAGATCTGTGGTGCCCTAGTGTTTAACAACAACTTAATTATATTTTAGTTCTCTGGCTAGCAAAAAAAACGTTTTTTGTGTGTGTAGAAATGCATTTTCTTGTGCCATTAAGGCTTAGAGCAGTTTAGACTCATGCAATAGACTACGCGCATTTTTAATGATTGCACATCCTGGTGGTTTTCCTGGTTATTTTATTCTGTTACGGTTATCATAGAGCCACTAGAATACGACGAACTGGCGCAACTGAATCGACTGCTAAATGATACAGGCGCATGCAGAATCGTAGAGGCGTCGCCATTGTGATTTCTGTAAAATCCACTTTGCATCGTGTATCGCTCTCGGTTGTTCTGCTCCTCCTTCGTTGCGTCGTTTCTGCGGACTACGACTACTCAAACAGCTGCCGTTTCGGCTACTGTCGCCTATGGAGGACTAACGGGAAAATGCAGTACAAACACACACGAACACCAGCGTAGTAAAAGCTCAACCGCATGTGTGGGCCACCGGTAGTGTGGGGCTCTACCCCCACGCCAAAAACAGTACTTTTCCTATCTCGCGCACGTCCAGAATACTGCCAGTCTAAACAGACCGGGCCAGCGCGTGTTGAGATGTCCGACCCTCAATCGGTTTTATGCTGAGAGTCTCGACTATGGTGTCTCTTCTGTCGTACCCCATCCTTCTGTACGTTCCTCTTTGACGTCCCCTGATCTCTTTGGCCGTCATTACGTCCAGTGCGTGATTTGCAACGAGCAGCCACGTCTATGTGTCTGCTGAACACAGAACGTACGTATTCCATTATTTTCTACAGCGTACTCCTTCTGACCGCGCGCACGTCAAGAGATCGTATGCCTAGCATGGGTCTCACTTGCGGCCTCGCACGGTTGCGGCAAGTGGCGCTTACAAAGCCTATCCAGGTACTCTGTTCGAAGCAGCCGTGGCTTCTAAGCGCCTGTGCCAAGCAGTTGTCGGCGTGTCGAGGTGCCTGAGGTCTGCGAGAAGACGCTTGGTCCATCGGTGCCACCTCAGTGGTGGCCAGGGGAGTGCCGCTAGTTCGTCCCTCATTAGAATCCCCGCGCCGGTGGTCGTTCCTGCTTGATTTGCCGTTCTACCCCGCCTTCTTTTCTGTTGCTACGTCGCTAGGTGGCGCCCGACCGTTTAGTCCCACGATTTGGATTTTAGGGATCAACAGGACGGCCAATAGGTATGAAATATTACATGTTGATACCGCCTAGTACATGCCTAATCCTAATTAGCCATTTTCTAACTGATTAGCCACATCTGAGCCAGCAGTACCAGGATGCTCCACTGCCTCCGAGCCCGCCGCGAGGTCAAGACGCTACGTTCGCTAGTGGGGGATAACGATGACCGGATGGCGAGAGCTGTCGGGGAGCTCCGGAAGTGCCGTGCCTTGCTACGGCGAGAAATCGCCAAAAGTAGGGAACGCGCATGGAAAGAGTTCCTGGATAGCGTGGAACAAGACACATGGGGCAAGCCGTACAGGCTCGTTCGGGGGAAAATCAAGGGAAGCTGCGAGACAACGTTAACTACCGACGAAAGGAAAGCAGCCCTCGAGCAACTATTCCCGAGGCAGCCCGAATTTGATCGAACCCCGTACGAGCGACCTCTGACTCCCGACAAGGAAGCACCCCCGGTAACACGCGCCGAGATCATCCTGGCTGCTGAGAGAATAAAACCTGGCAAGGCTCCTGGCGAGGCTGGGGTACCACCGGCGGCCACCAGGGTGCTCCTAAAGGAATTCCCTGACATGGTCGTCGAGGTGTTCACGGGGCTGATTCGGAGAGGAGCCTTCCCGACGTCGTGGAAACGCGCCGAGGTGGTGTTGCTGCCGAAAGGCAATGGGTCGTTCCGGCCCATCTGCTTACTAGGCACACTCGCGAAAGCCTTTGAAGCGGTGATCGAGGCACGGCTACGGCGGCACGCCGAGGAATTTGGACTCCTGTCGGCTGGACAGTTTGGCTTCCGGAAAAACCGGTCTGTCCTCTCTCCTATCCACAGGGTCCTGTCCAAGGCGGAAACCCTCCGGAAAGCAACGCGTAAAACCCGGGAACTGTATCTGGTCATACTACTCGACGTACGTAACGCGTTCAACTCCCTTCCATGGAAGGTGATTCTGCGAACGCTGAGAGCCAGGAGAGTCCCACAGTACCTGACCAATATGATCTCGGACTACCTAAAGGAGAGGGACCTAACCAGCGCCGGGACAGAGCTAACCATGACGGCGGGGGTGCCACAGGGATCGATCCTTGGTCCACTGCTGTGGAATCTGGCGTACGACGGAGTTCTGCGGCTCAGAGACCTCCCCCCCGGAGTTGACCTGCTGGCCTATGCAGACGACGTTGCGGTGACAGTCCAAGCGCGAAGTCCCGGCGAACTGGAAACCAAGGCCAACCTGGCCCTGTGGGAAATTTCGCTGTGGATGAGGCAAAACGGGCTCGAACTCGCCCCGGAGAAGACGGAGGCCGCCCTCCTCGTCGGCAAAAAAGCCTGCCGCGACCTAGATATCCGACTTGATGGTACGGCGATAAAGACGTCCAAAGTTGTACGATACCTTGCATGCACCTGGACCGTGGACTGCGAGGGTCGCCTCATATACGGATCGCGGCGGCGAAAACGACGAAGGCTGCCGGACAGCTAGCCAGGATCATGCCTAATATCCGAGGACCCAAGGAGGGCAAACGCCGCCTGCTGGCAAGCGTCGGCGAATCAATCATGCTTTTTGGAGCACCGGTCTGGGCGGAATCTACGCTCCGGACCGAGTGCAATAGAAACACGATGATGAAGGCCCAGCGCATACTTGCTCTCCGGACGGTCCAGGCCTACCGGGACGTTAACGGAGAGGCGGCGTGTGTCCTTGCGGGCACAACCCCGTGGGACCTCAAGGCCGAGGAGAGGAGAGGGAAATGGGCGGACCCGACACTCGCCGCAGAGCAGCAGAAGGCCGAAACATTGCTCGCGTGGCAGGCCCGGTGGGACACGGTAGTCGGAAACCGACCCGGCGCCTCCACACGCGAAACCATTCCGGACATAGGAGAATGGATCAACAGACCAGGTGGCGGCACGACGTACTTTATGACTCAGTTTCTGACTGGCCACGGCGACTTCAAACAGTACCTGGCCAGGTTTAAGGATATTGCTGAAAGCTGTACACTGTGCCCCGCCTGCGACGTGGACTCCCCACTGCACACCCTGCTACTATGCAGTGCGCTGCAGGACGTCCGAGCGGAGCGGATGGATCAACAACTAGCCCGAGAGCTCGGCGCACACGGAATGAGAGGCTTCGTCAGGTATATCTGCGCGTCGGAGGAGCACTGGCACAAAGGAGCCCAGCTTGCGGAAGAGCTGCTGAAACGCAAGGACCACCTGGAGCGGGCAAGGATCGCCCGGCTGGCCGCCAGGGCGGCCCAGCAAACCTGAGGACTAACCGCGGGATAAGACAAGGTTGGCGATAAGCGTCGACTGCTGGTCCCTGCAAGGGTGCTATTCGAAGTAATATTCGACTTTAGTACGGAATGGCATCCCCAAGATACTTACCGGTTGGGGGTTTAGTCAGTAAGAATCTGACACTACCGCGGCGAATACCCAACGTATCGCCCGGTGTCTTATGCAAGATTTACCTTCAACCTCAGGTTATACAAAAAAAAAAGTACCTGGATGCTCCGTAGACACTTTCTGATCGTTGCGCATATGCACGCAAGCGCAGTTTCCCCCACACCCGCGATGCGTAAGGCACTGTCGAGTTGGGCCGGACGCCTGCTGACAAAATTTTCCTAGAGGTTATTGATCATTGTGGCCGCCTTGGCCAGTGTACGTTGCCTGACAATCAAATGTGAATATTTTGTTTAGAAGAACTCCCAATGCCTATTAGGGCAATAGCAAAATATCTCGCAGCTATACGGACGGGATAGGTAATTTCCAAGATTTTCACCTCAATTAAGCGGAGAGTCTATAAACAAATCGTGTGAAAGCACATGACCGCCTTCTCACAGAATGACCATTAACATTTCTAGCATATGATTTCCGTCTAGCAAACGTTCGCTAAGTACGAATGCTTTACAAATACTGTCTCTGACCTTAACAGCGCGCTATTCAGGACTAGGAGCTTGGATCTGTGCTCTTCTCTCCAATAATATTAGTATTCTACTCGATGGCATTTCCACCCGTATTCTTAACAACAAACATAGTTATTAGTATATTTTCAGTACGTAATATGTCTCGACGCTCGCAGTGGGCCTTGAAACCTGTGGTAAGAAAATTTCGTGTCGATCTCAATCTCAAAGATTATCGTTGCATGGCACGCCTGGAACAATAGTGAACTTGTGCACGCCCAGACACTAGACGTTTATACTGTGCATTTTAAAGTTGGGCGGCCGTTTAGGGAAAATGAGTGCCACTCAAGCATGCTAAACATATATCTGAACGCTCGTCATGTATATTGGCATTATAGTTAAGTCTCAGGCATTTCCATAATCCTGTCTATCGGCTAGAAGCTGTCGGAAGTTTCTCTCAAGTTTTGCCTAATGTACTTATGTGTGGACGCCCTCTTGTATTGACGCCTCGACGTCTACAACTCAATGTTGGGCCGATCTACCACTTGCTTCGCCTAGGGCTCTTTGCTCCAGTGGTTGTTTTTCGAGGGTGTTCTAGGTTTGCTGTGACTTGCATGACACGCCTTTATTGCTTTCCATTATCCCCCTGAATGCTAATGCCACGATATGATTCCTACAGTTGTGGTTCGACGATAATTGTTACAGCTTGCGTGAACAGAGTTTGAATTTGCAGTAGCAGAAGTGGTAGCAACAACGGGCCCTATTGTATTGTAGAACTAACCAGAGCCAACGTTGCCACGTACAATGTTAATAGAAATATGATTTATAGCAGTAGCGGGAGAACAAACACAGTCTAGCTGCGCCGTTGTTCAATACAGCGCTAACGATAAAGACGTACGTTAACAGTGGCATAGTGTAACTAGTTCCTTTGATACTTATGTAGACGGACCCAATCGAACAGTGTGAGTCGACGCATTCCGTACTTAACAGCAGCCGAAGCGGCGGCATCCGTCAGACAGAAGCCCAAGCCCTACTATACAATGACAAGCAGACTTGGGACCTGATTGCATACAGCAGCAGCACCATGAGATCAACCATGTGCATCGCTCAGTGTAGATAACTTGCAGTATGGTCATATCACAGACGCCGTTTACATTAATAACGAGACTTTTCTTACCTCTAGGGGGGTACACGACGGGTAAGAAAAAGGGCAAAGGGAGCTTCACGTTTGAGCGTGAGACGAACTTTGAGGGGCGAGTGCGAGGAGCGTGGGGCACGCAGCAGTTGCTCCGTTTGTTGCTTAGCTGATGGAGATATACATATATATATAGTGTGAACGAGAATCAGAGAGATGTGTGGGGGCGAGAAGAATGACAGAGAGAGAGAGAGAGAACAAGAAAGGAACACAATCGACGAGGGGAAGAATACTGCTCAATCTACTCTGTGAACTTCCGACTCGCGTTTCCCGTGGTTCTGAGTCATCGTGGACAGGACAAACCTAGGATCCGACACCTAGACAGACCTGAGATGGACCGAGATCAGTCGGGGCTCTCTCTGCTAGTCAACGGTGGTCAGCACTTCAATGAGGAAACGAAGGGCGCTTTAGCTAACGCAGCTAGCTGTTGTTACTGCAACTATTTTTCTCGTTGCTGTTGTTGTTGTTGTTGCTGGTGCTGTTATTGTTGTTACCGGCCTACTCCACTGGCCTCATCAGGCAGCGGATTGGTGGTGGGGAAAAGCTGCAGCAGGCCTACATCCTGTCGTCGTCGTCGTTGTCCGCTTCCCACGGCGTGTGTGCCAGACCTCTTGTTACTGCTGCGGTTGCTGTTGTTGTTGTTGTTGTTGCTGCAGCTGCCTTTATTGCTGTTGTTGTTGTTGCACTTGTCGATCGTCTTATTCGTAGCACGCTCGAGTGGAGCTGCTGTCTGGTCATTTCTTTGCCTTCCCCCAGGAAATTAGCAGCTCGGCACATTGTTGTGCTCACCTTCGCCCGGGATCGCCCGCCGACCGTGATGCGTTGATGTTGGTCACCGTAATGGAGATTCTGGTGATGCTACTAATGCTGCTGATGATGATGGTGGTGGTAGCAATGGTTATGGTAATGATGATGCTGAGGAAACAGGGCGAAACCTTTATGAGCAACTGCTATGTCGTCGTTTCGCTTCTGTGCAAGCGAACGGTGTTCTCTAAACTAAAACCAATAGAAGCTAACTACAGATCACGACAACAAAACGTGTCGCGGATCTTCGTATTAGAAACAAGAAACTTCTAAATTATGCTGAGCGAGTTTATATATATATATATATATTGATAACAGACAACATGGACAAATAAATTTGCCGGCGGGCTATGTCGGTCCAAATATATATATATTCACAATTTTTGAAAGCACCAGCTGGAATATAGGAGCTGCAATGGCACGAGAAGTACTGGTTAGAAAGGGACACCTAGAACAGATTCGCGACAGAGAGGACAGAATAGGCCGGTACGTCTAGAAGAACCTTTTTGCTGGTGGAGGGACGCAGCTCACGAGTTTTTCTGTCCACTCGTAGTTCTATTAAAAGGAGAGCTGGGCTGACAGAAACTGAAGCTTAAGGGGGGAGGTGCCTTTAGTGGATACGATCTTGGCGGAATAATGCCCAGCCGTCGGGTATGAGGTCCACACTGTATAGGGCTGAGTGTCTATCTGCTGAGTCTGTTCCGTTAATGCCTAAAGCATAAAACTCCATTAAAAATATATATATAGAGAGAGAGAGAGCGAGAGAGAGAACCTATTTGATTAAGCACACATAACTCTAACAATTTTTATTTAAGCAAAATATCATTGCGTGCGCATGCGCTTTTTTAGTGTGATCTACTACATCCAAATTGTGACCAAGCATGACTCTACAAATCGACAGGCTTTCTTCTATCATTGATTCAAACGATCGTTTTTGAGCTAGAGGCATTTTTGATATCAATCTCTCCCTAGCCGAAATTTCCTAAATTAAGATTCTGCTATGAATTGTAACATCGTGAAGGTCCAAACTATTTTAAAAGATGAGAGCCTTTATTTTGTCCACTTTTAATATATATATATATATATATATATATATATAAATAAAATATATGTATAAATAAATATATATATATATATATATATATATTGGAGGTAGACCTCGTATATATACACATATAAAGGGGAGGTATATTGTCCCGGAAACGTGTCTTAGTGCGTGCTCCAAGGATAATGTCAGCGTCCTCTTCTGCGTGTCTAGAAAAAGCCTTGATGAAAAATGCCCCGGCCCTACACCCTCTGCAGCATTCAAGCTGCAGTTACCTTCGCCCAGAAGCTTGTCGTTAGTGGACCAAAGCCGCCCATCGTCTCGAACGCGACCGGCTTTACGTGGTAGTTGTTGGCGCAGCTCAAATATTTTTCAGATCTTAGCTTGTTTTCTGCCTAAAAGACGACACAGGCCGGCCGAAAGGATCCGCGACAGACTGTTGTTGCGGGTTTTAGAGAGCGGGCCGGTCACCGTAGCATTCATAAGGCTTCTAAACCTGGAGTTCTGTTTTGACCGGCACCAAGATCATCCGGGCGTTTCCCGTCACAGTATTTGAGGACTGGCAGCCCAAGAAAGCACGAAGCGCCGGCGTGCGTTGTTGATCTGGGGCTACGGCCTACGCTCCGAAGGCAAACAGTCCGTGCCGCCTTAAGTGTGTGAGAGAGAGAGAGATTCAATTATTCAAATATGTCAGAAATACTTAATCTGTATAACTCCCAAATATGCTGCTCTCTGAGGATGTGTATATGTCGATCTACATATGACCCAGAGACGGCATCGCGTAACCGTCGTTTGTACAGTGACTAATTACAAGTGCTATTGCGGCATCTTCCGTTTATCGGACACTTTATGAAATAGGCGAAAACGCTTTTTGTATGTAAAGGCGTTTTTGCGTGCGAGCGGTGTGTGGGCGGTGTTCTCTTAACTAAAACCTGTACATGTTGTAAAAGCTGCACATGTTTAACACCCTATATATTTCTAGTAGCACTTTAATATTTGGCATTTAAATTGAGTTTGCAGTAAATACTATCAATAATATGTAAATATATATATATATATATATATCCTGAAAATAAAGCTTTTACATATAAATTATGAAATTGTGGCAAAACTATTTTTGTTTAGAACATTAATGCGACTGCCACTACGCCTGTTACGGTCATTAATGCTATTGCTATTGGTTAAGCCTATTTTTTAAAACAAAGAAGCCATTCTTTTTCTGAAGGCCCAGCGAATATTATCCTCCAAATTGCAAAAGTATTTTCTCTTGACTACTATTCACCATGGAGATACCTTAGAGGTGTTGATACTATCGTTGTTTTTTTTGTTGTTGTTATGTTATGATGATTTGAAGATATTATAGCTACCCGTTACAGCTGCCCGCTCCACTGATCTTTGCGTCAGCAACTAACTGATCACAAGACATCAACGCGACAACGCCAGCGCATGAGTTTTAGCTTAAGCCATCATTTTATGTTGAATGACTCAGCCGTCAGAACAACAACGGCAACAAAAACAACAACAACATTAACAACAACAACAGCGTTAACAACAACAACAACAGCAACAACAACAATAACAGCAACAACAACAGCAACAACAACAGCAACAACAACAGCAAACAACAACAACATTAACAACAACAGCGTTAACAACAACAACAACAACAGCATTAACAACAACAACAAGGGCACGTAAACACGAAACAACAACGAGTCTCCCCGGTGTCCCCCAATGGACCAGCAACGCGCCTCAAAGCCATCCCTTAAGACGTCACGACACGACTAGGTCACTAGCGCCGAATGGTGTCGCCTGACTAATTAAACTCCATTTAAGTGACATCTGACCTCCTAATTTGTGGTCAGCTCACTGGACTCATCCAATCCTTCAAACAGGTGCCAACATGCCTCCTTCTATACTTCTACTTGTCTCTGCATCTATGTTGATGTATATATATATATATATATATATATATATAGTTAATACTATTATGACTATATAAAGGTTGCCTTTACTAACTGCCATTATCATAAAGACACATATATACTCAATAATAATTTATATAGAAGTGTATGGCACACGTATATATTTTTAAATCTAGATTTGCATGTCTATGACATGTTCTCTAGAGGTATATTAAAGTAAACTTCTTCATGTTTCTGAATTCGTGTACTTGTTTTCAATGGAGTTCACACTGTGAAAAGAAAAGCATATTGTCTGCTTGAACTGTTGCAATGCTCCTTATGTCAACTGGCATATGCATATAATTGCCCGAAATAAGAATTTTGAGTCTTACAGTCTTATATAATGCAGGATAATGCTGATCGCCTCAGCATAGTTATTCAATTATTCTACATATTATCTGTGGTCTCCATGTTAATAGCTGTTGAACGTCTCTCGCTTTCTCCTTTTATCTATGTTTTTTTTAGAGAGAGCACTTGATTTCGGCCAATACAAATGTGGTTAATAATATGAAGAATCTTGGTAGCTTTCCTTGTTGATGTATAGCTCTATAGGATACAGTATACGTATGTAAACACTGATGGACATCACCCGGCAAGCTACGAATGCAGATTGACTTACATTATATTTGTTTTAGAGAAAATACTGGTATAATGACGTTGTGCAGTTTCAATAGTGTCAATCCTTACAAGCGGACAACCTCGTTGCGTTGCAGCAAAAGGCACATACTGCACAGAAATATGAACAAATCATAAAGTGTGTTGCAAAAAATTAGCAACTCATGTTTTTTTGTGATAATTTCGGCTTGGTTTATTTGAATAGCTTGATTTTTAAGCGCATGTTATACTTTACGAAACACGAGTATGGTGTTAATTTCGTTGCAATCTCATAATCGGTTCATACAAAAAAATAAAAAGTGTGAAAAACAGTGTTGCAAAATATTAGCAACAATAACATGCTAACGACACAGCTCTTGTTTGTAGAGGATAGTCGATACTACAGCTGATATTCGATCCCGGGGATCAAATGTCAGGAATACTGTCTAGCTAAATCAATCGTTCTATAGCTGCAAAATGTTCTACAGCTTAGTCGTTGTTCCAAACTAACGGCGAAGCGTATGTTTAAACCATGGGTCGTACAAAGGATCTCTCGGATAACGAAAATACAAGAAGTGAGGCATATGCTGAGCTCGGTCATACAGTAACTGCTATAGCAACCAGATTAGGACGGCATAAGAGCGCCATCAGCAGGTTCTTACAGCCTGGAGGGGAACCAAAGGTGCAGATCTAACAGTGGGCGTAAGCCAGTTTTGACTATTCGAGATCGGCGAAGGATCATATAGTTGGCTACTCATGACCAAATGTTTTCTTCCAGAATCAGGACTACTTTAGGAGTGCCAGTGCACCGATCCACAGTGTACAGAGTGTTAAGTTCTGACAAAAACGTGCGATACGCGAAAAGGAAGCTTATACCGCGACTGCAAGCGAAGCACATTGTCGCACGGCGTGAATTTTCGCATAGATACCAAACTTGGGATAACGAGTGGAAAAACATCGTCTTCTCGGATAAAAAGAAATTTAATCTCGATGGCCCTGACGGCTGTCAGTACTATTGGCACGACTTACGGAAGGAACCTAAATGGTTCTCGAAACGTGTGGCCGGTGGTGGTTCTGTGAAATATTAGGGCGCGTTTGGAAATAATGGAAAGTTCGATCTAGTCGCGATTGTGGACCGAAACCATTTTGACAAGTACCAGCGTATCGTCGGTTCCCATTTAGAAGCCCATTTCAGAAGAATTGGGGGACCTGACGCAGTTTTTCAACAAGACAGCGCCACGTTTCATACCTCGGCTAGCACTATAGCTTTTATATAAGAACAAGGAGTGCCACTTTTTGACTGGCCGGCATTGAGTCCAGACCTGAATCCCATCGAAAATCTTTGGGGACATTTCGCAAAGCATATTTACGCAAATGGTCGACAATATGATAATTTGTCGGACCTCAAAGAAGCTGTCCAGCAAGCATGGACTAATATTCCACTTTCGTGCTTACAACAGCTCATTAACTCCATGAAAGACCAAGTTTACGATTTGATTCAGAAGAAGGGACGAAAACCCCGTTTCAAAAATAGAATATGTAGTATCAAATAAGTCATACAGCCCTGCTAAGAATCGAATACGCCGTAAGGCGTTATTGTTGCTAATATTTGCAACACTGTTTTTTCACATTTTTTTTATTTTTCGTATGAACCAATTGTGAGATTACAACGAAACTAACACCATACTCGTGTTTCGTCATGTACATGATGCGTTTATATTAAATAAACCAAGCCGAAATTAAAAAACAAAAAACATGAGTTGCTAATTTTTTGCAACACACTTTATATTGACACGACAATGAGGATCTTCACGAATTGCACTTTTCACTGATGGACGTTCGTATACGTCACCCTGAATTCGACCTAACTAGAAGTATAAATAAAATTAAGTTTTTTGAGACGCGCCAGTCAAAGACTTGTAAGTCTTGGCATTAATTTGAAAAATCAATTTATCAATGCAGTATATTGAAAGTATACTCATGACGTTCTCATACACAATATAACCCTCCTTTATGTGAATTTGCCTTAGCTAGAAAGTGTGTGAGTAACCGCGATAGGTAATAGTCTGGATATACAGGCTCCTATGCATCTGGGGATGCTCAATAAGTTCCCAGCTCCGCTTGATAATTTTTTGGAGGTTAAACATGGCAAATATAAGGACGCGCTTTCTTCAGCTGCAGCTAAAAAGCTTTTCTTGTTGATGAACTGCTGACACGCCTGATTTAGTTTAATCTGACTTTTTAAGCAAATCTCTTTAGATATTTACTGTTTTATTTGTTTATAAAAAAATAATTTAAAAAATCTATTTATAAAGATATACATCGGATGAATTACATTAAACCGATTTATGGGCTATCTGATATGTTACCTGATGTTCATAATGGACGATTTCCTCCATTGACGCTTCCACCAACAATACAATCTAACATTTTCTTCTCAATGATGAACTACCCCTGACCAAAGTCCTTTTCCCGCTTACATGTCAAAGACCATATTCTATTGCAGCCAATGAATGATTCAAAGGTGAGGTTTAGAGGTAGCAGGCAAACAGTTATAGCTCAGTTTTACAGTACCTTCCTAGATGAAGAAAGTCGTCTTCCGCTTACTTAAATCTCTTTATGATCTTGACTCATACCCCAAGTAAGTTTTCACTACATGGCCGTCTGGACCCCTATTGGATGGTGGTCCGCTTGCAGGCTACTCTCCCAGTGGCGGTTACTGATTCTGATAAGAATCGGGCACCTTTGCGGAAGTTGTGCAGCAGACCACTCTGAATTTGGCCATTGCAATCGTTAGTTCTAGACTCTAGATTTGAAACGTTTACACATATCACCGTCCTGTCATATTGCGAAGATCACTAAAATGCGCAATATATATATATATAATATATATTATATATATATATATATATATATATTATATTATATATATATATAAATGAATACGCTGTTACGCTGTTATTCCGTTGTCTGTATATGACTGGATAGACAGCGAACAAATGGCATATCCTCACTACAGAGTACCTTTTGTGTATCTATATATGATTTTTTTTTTGCGAAAACGCCGCTTTTATAGAATGATACACAAAATTTAGATTTGCAACTCTCATTCGAGGCAACCATGGCATCTTGGAGCATGTGTCATTACGAGCGCTAGCAGGTCCATTGAATGCATTTTGTTCAATGAACTGAAACAATGTAATAAACCCCATTTTGACTTTGACAATTTTTCTCGATCTGCATTTGTATTGTTATAACGTACACAAATTT
>QVRM01000349.1:0-95000 GCA_003439945.1 Dermanyssus gallinae
GAAGAAGACACGCTCTGTTTACCGACATCAAAGGTTTTAACGTCAGAACTTGGCAAAGCGTCTCGATCTGTCGATTACAAGAAAGTGATATTGCAAAAAAAAAAAAAAAGTGATATTGCAAGCTTGCTTTTGCTGATGCAACGACATAGGCAAAGGCATATTTTGCGCTACTAAAAACAGGTTGCAAGCGTTCTATTTGTGGGATGCCTTAACCAACTGAAAATCTTATCTGCCTAAAATGTCTCTTAACAGCGACGGCATATATATATATATATATATATATATATATTATGGAATAAACGCCCGAGTGCCTTAACCAACTTAATTTCTTATCTGCCTAGAATGTCTCTTAATAGCGACTGTATATATATATATATATATATATATATATATATATATATATAATGAAATAAACGCCCGAGTGGCTAGAACTTCAGAAACTGTGGACTGTAAAGACTTACGGGAACTTTGTGGCCCGCCCCATACGCAAAGTGAGTTCAGGGCGGCGTAAACTTAATCGATATCCCAATAGAAAGGACGATACTTTCAGTGACGGCTCGTCCAGAAACGGATCAAGCGCACTCCCTACTCTACTTGTGGTTACAGAGAGATCGTGGAGGTCCTTGGGCGGTTTCAATACACAGCCAACGAATGCCGCTCTACTGCTGGACATACATAGGGACGGAGCTTCCCCAACCACAGTTGGATGGTAACCTTACCCTTGTGTCCGTATGGCCGTCGGGGTGATAAGGAGACGGGTCCCTAGAGACAAATGTCTGCCTGTGTCTTTCTACGATACCACGGTTAAATACCAAATATAAATAATTAAAGTTTGTCGGACTAGCGATTGAGGCCTCTAACCTTTAGTGTCTATGCGACTTTGCTCAGAAAAGCAACGGTGAACTTTATGGCAAGGTTCGTCAGGCGGGAGTTATGAGCAGAATTGCACCTGCTTGTCCTTAGCTTTGACTGGCTAGATACCACTGTATGCTGTCAGTATCTGGTATCGTCTCTAGCTCATTCAGACAGACGTGAGCGTTCTCATACTGGACTTGGATAGGCGGGCTTTCCCCAGCCGACAAATGTAGCAACAAGTCATTGTCCAACACAATCGTCCATTCATAGTGGTTGTTTTAGCATCGTCCCGCCCTTAATAGCGATACGTCAGCTGACCAGACCTTGAAACCCTCGGGATATCCGTGTACCCTAGAAACCTCAGGTTGATGTTTAAACGGTGCTATGTTCTGACACCTAGCATTTCAAGAACGGCCGCTCACTGGGATGCTAACGTAACTAAGGAGGCGCAGGCGCTGTGCGACCCGGGCAAACAATGCTATAGCGCCGTCTCGGAGTTGGCCCTTACACAGATGATCGATGCCTGAACGTTTTATATAATTCCCGCCATCTATATATATTATCTACATTTATTTGCGTATAAAAACATATATTAATGTTTACTCCAACGTACGTTGTCTTAGCAAACCTTCTGGAAATATTTTCGTTGATGCGCTAGGAAGCTGGTCATCCAAAAATTTGAACGCTCATTCTCGCAGACGTTTCATTACCGAGCATTCATTACTAAATAGAGGCGAGCTATCAGTGACGAACCTGTCACGTTCGGTGGGGCACAATTGTAAAACGACTTATTTATATACAAACTATAAATAATTATCTTTGGATTTTATACAAACATACTATGCTATACGTAAATAATCGATATTTATTAACGCTGTTGTGGGTACATCGTCAGGTACATTGTGTTTGTGTCAAATGCATGAGTTTGCATACCGTGTTTTACCGTTCACCGTTTTGTTAGTTTCGCTATCGACAAAACCGCTGAACAACCGTGGCTTGACATGTGTCGCATAAGTTAGTTATTAAAGTTTGGCAATATCGGTGCGTACGTAGTAATTGACACGCCCAAGAAAGGCCGACTGCTGCCTGTACTGACAGCATATGTGGACTTTTGATAGCTGCAGCTTCCATGGTGGACCTCGTGGCTCTGAAAAACTATAACAATTTAACTTGTATATATACAAAATTTAAAACGTGATAGATGCAGTAAATCGCGTCTAGATTTTTGTTTAATTAAAGTTTAATTTTAAACTGCACATGTATATCTATATTTATATAGCTTAGCCAAATGTGTCATACTCATTTTGTGCTGCTTTACTAGAAAAACTAGAACAAGCATTCGAAGCTGTTAGGCATTTTATACCATTTTAAAACGGAAACGACTCTACGTTTATTCCACGGAAGAGCCACTTTGTTTTTACCTTCGGGATGTGAAGCGTGTAACATAATAAAAACAGTGGTGCTCGGGATTAGGTTTAAAGAAACAACGCGCAAGACTTTCTTAGGTCTCCGCAGGACTTCGTTAGGTTTCCTTAAATTTTATTCAATTTAAAATGCTCTATTGAGCTATTGTGAAGCGAGTGTGCTTTAGACGAAAAATAATACAGAGGATATTGTCACTTAATTGATTATACTAAATGCTTAATGCTAGTGAGGATGGCAAAACCTGTATTTTTAAAAGAAAAAATAATGAGTTTCCCAAGCAATAAGCTGAGAACCCGTCTCGGTCTAGCAAGGGACACTCGGCAAAGAAAAACATACCAGGATTGTGTTTTATATTTTTGTGTCAATGTAATAATTGAAAGAGTTAGTATACTACTAATATTTAATTTATATATGTATATCTATGAATTGCGGATACAGTTTAGTCTGATATGTAATAAGATGTGAAATCTAGTAATCTAGGAATCTTTAAAGAACAATAAAAACAAGAATGTTTAATGTATTTTATTGTAATACAGATATAATGGGATTTACAGTAAAATTATATATATATATATATATGTAGACGTGGCATACCACTTTTAACTAGCAGTAAGCGCCAATGCGTGAACGAAAGCTGCACATTCAGCTGAAGTGATCTATAATCATAATTCATTCATTCGTTCATTGAATTTCATTCACCCGTTCAAAAGGCACTACAGTCCGTGTCGAAGCTTCGCCGTCAAATTTGTAACGGCCCGACAAAGTAGATTTACCTTTCCGCTGTATACACACACACAAACGCACCCACACATATATATATATATATATATATATATATATATATATATATAGGCTTACCTTTCTGCTGCTCCGCACACATAAACACGCTTACAACCATATATGAGTGCGCGTAGACGCGTATTTTGTGTTTGACATTTGAGTGTTGTTCACAGTTTGACGAGCAGTGAATGCGAGTGAACACAGTCAACAGAGGCTGGCGAGAGCGGAATGAAGAACAGGCAGAGAGAATCAGAGAGTGACCGAACGAGAAAGAGATAGAATAAGCGTATTAAGCGGGGGCACAGTAGATGAATAGAAAGAATAGAAATAAGTAGCCTCGATGGACGTGAGCAGGAAGCCGCGTGAAGAGTTTCGCGTAGCGCAAAGAAGAGGTTTGGGCCGCTGGGTCGTCGTCCAGTCGAAATACGAGATACGAAATAGGAAAAAGAGAAAATCGAGCATTGCCGCGGGACCACCGACGAAGCGTGCTGAACACAACAACAACAACGACAACAACAACAACAGCGACAGCGACAACGTAAAGAACAACAACATTTACTACGCTCGATTACTACAAATACGACGAACAAGTGCAACCATGTCTGCTCTACTACAACTAGAACTGCACCACCACCACCTATCATTATTATCATTATTGCCCCTGTAACTGTTGTTGCTATTTTGATCGTTGCTGTTGTTGTTTTTGTTATTGTTGTTGCTGTTGTTGTTGTTGCTGTTGTTGCTGTTGTTGTTGCTGTTGTTGTTCTTTTGTTGCTGCTGCAATAAGGGATGCCGGACTCTGCCGGTGGCCGTTGGCGTCATGCCTACCCTTTCAACTACTTCTACGCTTCCTTCTACTACGATCACTGCTACCACGCCGATTTGCTCTTATTGGCATTGTTGCTGCTGTTCTCACAACTCACAACTACAACAACTACAACAAGTACCTGCAGCAGCAGCCGCAGCCCTCTTTCACTTGCCAAAGAGGTGCGAAAATCGGCGCTACGCGGCGCATTGGCTATTTGTCAGCCGTTCGTTCATAAGAACCAGCGCGATAGACAACGAACGTTTGCCAATCACGTCAGAAAGTTCGGAATCATCACCATCATCTTCATCATGGATACGCACCGCCATTACCACCACCACCTCCATCATCTTGAACTTTGATACCATCATCATACATCTCCTCAGTATCACCATAAATCTCACAGTCATCACCTTATAATCATTAAACTCATCACCACTATCGTTATCATTCCTCAGCAACATCATCATAGACATCATCACCATCATCGTCAACAGTAACAACCACCATCATGATTAACCTCAACATCATCATCATAGAGCTCACTACCATCATCGTGAACCTCATCATCATCATCATCATCATTACCCTTAACACCATCATCATTAATCTCAACACTCATCATATGCCTCAACATTTTTATCATAAACTCCAACACCATTATCTCAATCACCACCACATACCCATAATATTAGTCAACATCATGTCAAAAACAGCAGCTTGACTAGTGCGTTGGTTCGTCGCTGTAGGCATCTTCGTCGTTGTAATTAACATTAACAACAGCAGCAGCAGCAGCAACAACAACAACAACAAGAACACCGACAAAAATAGCAACAGAAACGATTTTAACAAACAAGTTCACGACAGCATAATGACAACAACATGAACATCAACTAGTACTAATACTGCTACTATTAGTACATCGAGCCCGGTAGCGTGGTGGCTTAAGTCTGCGCCTCGCAACCGGAGGAGACATATAGGTGCGCGGGTTCGAACCCCACCGTTGCACATTTGTATTTATGGGGATCCGTCTATGAAGCAATGTGAAAAACAGTTCCGTGGACGTTAAATCTTGACTGATGGTCAGCCCGAAAACTTTACTTTTATTAGTACATCTGCTGTTAATATCACTGTTAATATACCTACATAAAATAATAGAATGTTTATTTTATAATACGAATAGCATAAATAGCGTGAACGCAATCGCGTTGAATAGAATACATCACGTAATTTACGTGGCGATGTAAAAACGACGCAACCATTATGCGCAATTCACGGAGATGGCAAGAACCTCCAAATCGGTGCAGACGTCAACATCGGAACAACAAAAACAACAACAACGGCACCAACAACAGCAACAACAACAGCAACAACAACATCAACAACAACAACAACGACGAAGCAGTAATAACAATAACAACGACAGCAACAAGGATCACAAATAATCGAATCGTCCGTCATTCATGGTGCTCTCCTCGACCAGTTGATTCAGCGGCAACGGCAGCAGCTTATCCAGTGTCCTATTGAACGACGCAAAGCGTGACAATCACCAATGCAAGCTGCCGTTCGATTGCTTCGATTGCGCCTTCGACGTGCCATTTCGTGTTGTTTTTTTTCTTGCATAGAACGATGAACAACAGCACGACGGTAAGCCGCCAGCAGCAGCAAGTTTTTCGACGATCGACGATTCGAGCGACAACATGTCGAATATCTGCGCGGAACGGACCGAGAAGGGGGCAAATTCTCGTTCAAATCGATCGCCGAATGGGGAGCGGAATGAGGCTGACACTGTACTGCTGCTGTCCAACTACGAGCGAATTCCTTCATTTTTCCCCCCTCCCAACTGACTACAGATCATCTCGTTGACGTCGACGCCGAAGCAGACGACCAACGAACACAACAGCCAGCCGTCATTCGAGTACGTACGACGCGCTACGACCGGACCCCGATGATGAAATCCGAAGCAGAACATACAGAGAGATAGAGAGAGAGAGCAGACAGGCGCGCACGGTAAGCATTTTGCGCTCGAAGACGACGCTCAAAATCTGGATAGCTTGTTTTTGACAATCTGTTGTTACAAGTCGGTGTGCGGCAACATCTCGTCCGTTTTGAAAGAACATGCGATCGACACCCTTCAATCTCGCCGCCCTTATATCAATGTGCCTTCTGTCAAAGAGAGGGGGCGAGAGAGAGAGGGGGAGAGAGAGGGCGGGCGAGACCGAAGAGTAGAGGCAGTGACGAACCACAAAAGGGGAAAGCTCACGTGACCATATCTTGTATGCTGTATGTTATCGATAATAATAATAATAATAATAACAATAATAATAATAATAAAGGTATTTATACGCTCATGCCTATAGTAGCAGTTAGATTACAACTTCTGTCACCTTTTAGGCTTATTACGGATGTGTGTGTTTCTGCACTGATTGAAGAGGGCAGTGCTGTTTCTCAAACTCGGTGCCGCTCGAAGTCTCTGTGAGAATATTTAATGCCCTTGGTACGTTTTCAGTCCGAGGAGCGACGATGTTGTTGTTGTTAAGACAACCTTCTGCCCTCGAGTCACGCAATGTCGATCTAGGTGCATTGCACATTGAGTGTATACGTCGTCATCGGTCTAGAGTCTCCCAGAAATCTAATTAAGTTCAGAGTGCCTGGTGAGGCGAGTACGATTCGCGCTTCTGACTTCATTCCATGGCAGGCTTTGATCGTATTCTCTTCGAGGAGAGCAGTGACCTTGGATGCGCGTGGAGCGGCCTTTGGCTGTGCTCCTACTAAGGATGCGAGTTCGCTGTATATATTTACCGTTACCGTCCAACGAAGGAGGAGCGGCAAAACAAAGCATATGCAGAAAGTCAGCGCAGCCGATGGAGTGGGGCATCTCGAAGTGTATGCTGGGCCAGGCAGGTTCAGCGCGCTGGGACTAGCACGGCTGGCAACTAAAACGTCAGCTGTCAACCTACACACATGGCTCGCCGAGAGGAGCAGTTCTGCAAAGGCGATATTTAAAATGCGGACGCAGAAAACAATGCCGTGCTGTCTATGCAGTGCTGGGTGACGGCGACTACGCAAAGTGCAGCAAGACTGAGTTCTGGCCCAAAGGTATCTTATATTTCATCGTCGGGCTGGTGGTGCTCTTTGCAAGAAAATGGATGTGTAAAGTTTTATCCCGCCTTGCCGTTCGGCTATTTGGAAGTGACTGAACAGATCTAGAGATGCTGAGGCAGAAACTACCAGGTCTCTGCGGCTGCTTCATTTGAACTGTGAGGGACTATAAGAGAAGCAATAGAACTAAGGGTTCTGCTGAAGGTTGCATTAATAGCGGCATGTCAAAAACGTCGGCCTGCGCTGATGATACACAATAGGCCGTGAGTCCCAGTTTATCAACGGGGTGACCACATTGACACCGATGAGGGCTAAGTAGGTCTGTCCCTAGGCGTAGGCCTACTGCTATGCGAATCGTTTCATTGTCAAGAAGAGTACCTATGGGTGCACTGAAAAGCGCGTTTAACCAGGCGCCTGAATCCTTGGCTGACACGGCGTTTAGGCGAGCTCTGGTCGTGTTGTCGGCAGCTTCATTACTGTCGCTGTACCTCAGCGTGCAATGAGGTCATCTTGCAGCCGGGCAGGAGGTCTTGGAGTAACTGTATATCAGGGAAGGCCTGACGGGTAGAGCGCAGGAGACCTACCTCGCATTTAGTAGGATTAACTCTAACCCAGATGTTGCACCAAAATTAAGGACCCGTCGAGTGCACTCGGCTACTATACGAATGTTTTCTCCCAATAGGCGATTGTTAACGTACAAGAGATTCAGCGGGCTCTTGAAGGAATCTACCAGATCCTTGAGCCACCCAGGCAAAACAAAGGTGGTGCTAAGGGATCTTCCTGCTGCAGTCCGGTAATGGACGAAATCACATGCTGTATATATATATATATATATATATATATATATAGAAAGAGAGAAGGGGTGGATAAGAGAAAGATTGCTTGGGCTGATCAACTTCAAGGGACTAACAATCGTAGTAGGCTTGTAATGCTATGCAGTCACACGAATGACATGGATAATGAGATAAGGAGAAGTACAAAGACAGAGCGGAAAAGGGGGAGAGAGGAAGGCGAGAAGTGAGGGCAAACGGCGCTGAAACTTTAGCCATGCACAGCTCCAAAACAAGGGAGCAGCAGTTTTATGTTTGGTAGAATGTTTTTTGGTTTAAAAAATATTGGAAATCAATTCGAACCGATCATGATGACGATGCTGACAACAACGACAGCAACCACAATAACAGCAACAACGACAACGAAAGTAACACAACCGACTCAGGAAAGGGAAGAAGATGAGGAGTTTCCTTTGTTGATTGCCGAATGGCCAAAGATGTACGCTTTCGACGACAGCGTCTTTCCAGAAGTGGTAACAGCACTAGCCGCAGCACGACAAATCATACTAGTCGGAATAGTACAAGTCGTCCGCAGTAGAAAAGAACAGCATTTGTTAACGAAACTCGACGGCGGAACGGAAAAAGAAGAAGGAGAAACGGGAAAAGGATCAGGAGCAAGCGTGCACAACAGACCAAAATCAGCAACAGCAGCAGCAACGGCAACAGCAGCAGTAGCAGCAGAAGTAGCAGCTTGTTGTTCTGTTGTGCAAGTAAGCCATCTATCTAGCCAGCCATTTTGGGTTGTACTTGCGTCAGCTCGAACCTTTTCGCTCGAGAATTGGCTACTGCAGCAGCAACCAGGCACAACAAACAACCGCAACAACAACAGCCGCAACGACAACAACAGCCGCAACAACAACAACAACAGCCGCAACAACAATGACAACAACAGCCGCAACAACAACAACGGCGAGAACGACGGCAGAAACTACCGGCTGGCCAAAAAGATCAACTCTCATAGCTCTGACCCCTCACGTATCACAAACACACACCCTAATACACTCAAACCACTCACAAGGTGGTTGAAGACTAGAAAGCCGCCAGCAAAAGAGGGATAGTGTCGTGTTCGAGAAAAACATTAAGAAAGAAAACGGAAAACGCCAAGCTGACGGCGGACAAAGCGTTGAAGGGTTCGGATGAAGCATTAGCAATTGTTAATGTTGCTGTAGTTCGTGTCGTGATCGTAGTTGATTCGACCCCTTGTTGATAGTTCTACATAGCCAGCCGTCTGGTCGCAGCAAATAATGGCAACCCATATCATCATTATTGTCACTAGCATCATGAGCATCGTCATCATAGAAAGTGATTGATAATCGATTTTGCAGTAAATGGAACAAATCTTTTAGTAGCGTTATCCAGCACCATGTGACTCCGTTGGTTGGCAGCACGCATCCGAATATATATATATATATATATTTTCAGTTTTTATTAAGAAAGTAATTGAAACGACAATTGTCTGCTGGAAACGTGTGCACGGGAAATATTACTCCATCTCGTGAAGAATGGGCTGGGACCACTTCAACAGCGTGCCCCGGATAGACGCCGCATTCCCGCGTTGGACGTCGAGATCGAGGCGCTGTCTCAGATAAGCTGCAGATCTCTTATTTCCGGTTGCGAGTTTCAGCTGTTCACCGGTCCTGTGGGGAAGCTTGCAAGTGACGTCGCCCAAGGTCTCGAACGCTAGTGGTTGGAACTCATGTGAGTAGTCTATTGATGCGCATTTCGCGAGCTTCCTTGTCTCGGCTAGATTACCAGCGTAACCTGCGGACTGAAGCATCACCAACATGAGACGACGAATACATGTTATTTACGCGATCTGTTTGAAACTCTGCGGTAAAATAACTAGTTTTGATAATATAGGGTAAATTTGTGTACAAGTTTTGCATCGTTAACACTATCAAATGCATTTGTGAAATAATAACAAACATAATCATAGGTCAGGTAGACGATACTTAAAAAGATTGCTTATTATCTGGCTTTTCAAAATGATACATGCGATTGATGGCCGAACTGCAGGTCTACACTGATCTACATTTGACGTAAGACACACAAACTCACAAGACCCAGATTCCTCTGCACTCTCCCAGGCTCGGTAACACTTGGCACTTCGTTGAAGCCGTGGAAGGGGCGTCCCTGCTATTCTCCCTGATTCAGCTAGATATCCGCCTAGCTTTCCGCACAGTTACATACATCGAGATAGGAGGCTTACGCCAAGGTATACACTGTCCTACAAGGTATACACGTGGCGCGACAAACCTTTCAGCGCCGGGCTCCCACTTCTCTCTGCGTCTCGTCTCGACCACTCCCCCGAGGCTGCCGCGTAGATCTCTCCCGCCTAGCGGTCTCCTTGGCTATTGGTGTAAACTTCGTAGCAGCAATGCCTAGCTTAGGTAAAGATTATTTGGCTGGCCTAAGTTGTATAATGACTAACGCCCACTTAACGCCTGCTAGGCAATGACGAAATTGTCTCAAATAGACATTCGGGAAAAAGATATGTATACATTTTTGAAAATTGCACATATACGTGTCTTGTATAGAGAAAAAAAAGAAAATTTCAATTGACAGAAAAGTATTAAAAAAGTACAAGTTTGCATCTGATGAAGTCTAAAATCGTTTCTCATGTATGGATGGACAATCGTAGAAGAGGTTTACTCAGCATAAAATTGTACAATCATAGACAATCTAAGAACAACAATATATATATATGTATATATATACAATTTCAATTTCAATTCAGACGTGGTTTATTTACGGAACTGCATACATTCACATGCTTAAGTTCTCGTTATGAAAAGTGGTACAAGGGTTTGGGAATAAAAGAAGAAAAAGAAGAAGATAAAGCAGCAGATAATACCTATACCATATTATTGGCGATACTGACATACAAGGCAAAGGAGCACACTGAGTTATAACTTCATAAACATTATAACTCAAAATGACAGGTGAAAACTAAGAAATTAGATCATCGCTCTCAGTAGATTCCCTTTCTCCGTCATGTATTCCTATTTAAAAGCCATATTTTGACGTCTCGGGTAAAGCAGGTCAGGGACTTCGAGTGACGGATTTCATGCGGGATACTCTCCCATACGACGGGCAGTCTATATACAAGAGATTGGGTACTAGATCTTTTCTGTACCCGAGGTATCACAAAAGTGGTGGCCCGTCGCGAGGTTTTCCGCCGCTGAGGGACTAGAGGGAAGGCAACCTCAACAGGTACTAAACTACGACTGATCTTGAAGCCGAAAGTACCTACTTGAAGACGATACAGCGAATCGATGGATAGGATCTTATAATCACAATATATATATATCTAACAGATTGGCTACGTCTCATCCCAAATATAGCCCTCAGTGCATCGTTCTGCATGACCTGAGCCCGATGCAGAACGTGATTATAACCACTTCCCCACAAGAGAATGCCGTAAGTGAGTACCGGCACAAACAGCGTTTTGTAGATCAATATCAGTCCATCCAACGGAACTCCCACCCGACGCAAACGTCGCAAGGCCGATATAACTGCATAACATTTGGGTGTTATATGATCAATATGAGCGCGCCAACTTAAACCATCGTGTAATATGAGGCCTAAACATTTAGTAGTTGACGAGAACTTCAGACCGAATTCTGAAGAAAGCCGATCAAGATCCGCCAGCAACTTTAGTTGAGGAGAGCGAAACAGAGTGAGACTAGTCTTGCTAGCATTAACAACGAGGCCGAAATAATTAAAGATTTTAATTACCTCCTTATATACACCTATACATATATACATATATATATATATATATATATATATATATATATATATATATTAGAGGAACAGGGGGATACGAATGAGAATACCGAATACGTCGCGGAGCTGTATTTACACGTATTGCAGTGCAGAGACTGACCGAAATTCTAACGTCCGCGACCACGAGAAGTTAGCTGCCTGTTGATTCAGCGTTATGGTCATGATGGTGATGATAATGATAAGTTATTTGGGCATAGTGGGACGTTCGGCGTAGACGACGAAGAAACGGGCCCTTGGCGTGGTTGGGCCGTTGCTGGGCCTGGTCGCCGTCGCTGTTGTTGTTGTCGTTATTATTATTGTTGTTGCTCTTGTTGTTGTCGTTATTGTCGTTGTTGTTGCTGTTGTTGTTGTCGTCGTTGTTGTTGTTTCGTACGCTCGCCTGCTCGATCTTCGAATGACCGGTGATGGTTTGAATTGATACTGGCGAACCAGCCAGCCAGCTAGACATCATTGCGTTAGCAGCAGATTTTAGGGGTACATTGGCGGCGACGATGGCGGCTTCTGCACCACCACCACCACCGGCGGCGGCGGCGTGGCTTCTGTAGCTGCTCGACTCTGCTGTTGTGACGTTGACTGAGTGGAATGCTGGGGCAGGAATCGACCCGATCGACGTCGATGCGTTTCAAGAGGCCACCCCAGTACAGTAAGAAGCATTTCGACGTACGTCGAAACGTGTCGATCGATACGCTGGCGAGTTCACGCACAGGCCAAAATAGGGAGGAGCTGCGGGCATTAGCAGCAGCACAACAGCAGCCATCTGGAGCCAAGGAGGACGTCCCCAGGCAGCCACCACCGGCGGCGGCTGGAAGACTGGCAGTATCGAGTGGAAGAGATTTTGGCCTGCGAGGACAGCTTGCTGATGAACAGCAAGGACACAACAGTAACGACATCAGCAGCAGCAGCAACAATAAAAGTAGCAAGCACAACAATGATAATGGCGACTACAATAACGACAGTAATAGCAAACGTAACAGCAACTCTAACGACGGAACAAGAAACAGCAACGGAAACAGCTATAACGATAGGCAACAATCAACAACAACAAACATCACAACAGCAGCTATAATACCAAGAACAGCATATAACAGTTATAATACCAAATGAATGTGCAACCCAATGTCAACGACAGCAACATTCGCAGTATTCTAGAACAACTAAAGTTAAAGCAATAATTTTATTGACTATTAGTAGACCCAACAACAACCACGACTGCAATAATAATAATAATAATAAAATTATTATTGTATTGGACCCTCGGCCGCGTAACTTCGACAGAGAGTGGGTGCTGTTGTAATACAGAGAGGCAATGCCAAGATGAAGGTGATATTGTGTGGTCACTAACATTCAAGCAATACTAGCAATAATGCAAACAATATTGAAAATATTTTACAATTCATATATAAGTAATTGTGGTACCTGCACAAGTCATTAATAACAACAATAATCCCTTGTTCAAAAAAACATATTTTAATATTATTATTATTATTATTATTATTATTATTATTATTATTATTATTATTATTCATAAATTGATAGCAGATAGTCACATAAAGGCAATTGCGATGACGACAGCTATAACAATAGCAATAATTGCATTAAATATATATATATATATATATATATATATATATATATATATATATATATATATAAATTCGACATCTACGCAGTGTCATATACGTCATTTTCAACGGCTCACATTTACAGCTAGCTCGGTTAGCAGTGCCTTATCCACAAGCGCGCACCTGCGTAGCTATATAGTCATCTCGTGTTGTTTCGGCTCGTAAGTTAGCTGCTCGAATTGGTAACGTTATCGTTTCGCTACGGTAGCCAGCTGGCTGGCTTATAGCCTGTCCACCCCGCCTTGAAAAAAATCGCCCGATTTACGTTCTGTGGATGTTGCTGCTGCTACTGTTGCCTTTCGTAGTGTTGACTTCTGTTCTGTCTTGTCGATTTGTCGACTCCCCGTCTATCTATCTATCTATCTGTCTATCTTTCTTTTATTGGGTTACTTTTATTCGTTACACCGATCTTGTATGATTCACCGCTTTTGAATGGCGGCGGCGGTGACGGTGATGATGATGGCTGATGGTGATAATGGTAATGTTATTACGACGGGCTGTTGCCTGTGGCAGTGGTAAGGCGTATCCACCGTCACCACTTCTCGTCACAACAAAAGCAGCAACCAAACAATCATACACAGAGACACACAAACAAATACACAAATACACAGAAAGGTCACATTTGAGAACAATCAAACAGCCTGATTGAGCTTTGGCGACGACTGCTACTGACTCCTCTATGGCGGGGCGGCGGCAGCGTAGATGCAGTCAGTCGCTGCGTCAGAATTCGCCAAAGCTGTTCGACACAGTTGTTCGGAAGCGCGATGCGCGTACATGTGCCATACATTTCCTAGTTGTTGTTGTTGGTGGTGGTGGCGTTTTGTTGTTGTTGTTGTTGTTGTTTTCGTTTCAATTGATATTGGTGGCGTTTTTGTTGTTGTTGTTGTTGTTGTTGTAATTTCGGTTAAGTTCGTTTGGCCAGACGTTATCGTCATTAGTGTCGTGTTTTGATGACATCGAGACTTGATCGTCTTCATTTTGAAATCATTCTCAACTTACATGGCTAGTTGAATCATGACTATTCGCGACCAGTAGCGGCATCGCGCCATCACCAAACCTGAAAAAAAGAGCCTGTCGTGATGCTCCGATGCTGGGAGGTTTACGTGCATATATATTTATATATATATATATAGAGAGAGAGGGGGGTAAAAAGTGTTGCATATCCGTAAACGTAACCTAATCATGATTATGTGCAGACATATTCAGTACATACTGAGACTGTATTCTTTCGAGTGTATTTGCAAGTACTCATGAATAAAGCTATGTGTTTCATTCATTCATATCACACGAGAATGTATTTTATGGGAACTTTTACTTCCTTTTTTTTATAAATGTTCTACTGCAAGCAATTACCTATGCTCACCCCGAGGAGGAAGAAGTCCCCATGCAGAGCATGCGTACTAATATTTTGTGTTAGCAAAAGTTTCGATGTTAAACATTTTTAGGGCTAATATAGACCTCGACGAGACCCGTTTTCTGTGTTCGTCTTACTCAAGTATCGGTTAAATATATTAAAAATAATGCATTTTCGTGTCTATATCATATGCCTACCATGCCAGTAAAATGCTAATGCGGAAAATTGCCTAACTGAGAGTAAAAGGCGACTTTTCCGGGTAGTTTATCCATCCATTGATGGTGGCACCGGACAAGGTGCAATAATAATTAACCGCCACGTTGGCAACTTTAATAAGTGTGCATGCTTGCGCAAGATAAATATTTTGGATCTGTTTGTCATATCGGTGTCGGCGTAATAATCTGAGGTTGCCAGAATTACACGTAAGGTATGGATTAAGCGAGTCTTAATATTAAAGGAATCATAAGCATAAGATCTCAATGATAGCAATCATTATGATTGTAGTAAAACTTGCATGAAACCTTGCGAGTTTTATTTTGTCTGCAGTAAGTAGATGCGACTTAGTCCCAGACGCTTAGTCAAACTAGCTCTCTAACAATCTATCTATAACTCGGATATCTTTTTTACATGGGCAAAAAACAAAAATGCATAACGCACGCCCTTTGGTCGGGTAGTGTGGGACACCCAGTATAAGTAACCTGGTGACTACGCTACCTACGAACCAGGATCTAAAATTCGGATGTCTAACTAGTCTCATAGTCTCGAACGGCCCTTATAATGAGCTTCTTTTGTACGGAAGCGTGGCCAACGGGTGACGAAAAATCGCGTGACAGCTTCGTTTAGCCAGCATATTGTCACGCGTGTGACAGCCTCGTCTAACATAGAATGCAACCACAAGTTCCACGTTTCCCGCTGAATGGCATTAATTGGCTAAATGTTTTTTAAACATTTTATGAATAACGAATTACAACAAGCAAATATTCTCCTCTGAAACCATTCTACATTCACATGCGCTACAAGTTTGTCTGTCGGTGCAAATAAAACTACAACACCTCTTATATAGAGTTAAAAAGGAATTTTCTCTTAAAATTCCAGACCATCTTCCACCCCCTATAAGCTTGGAACTCACCGTGAGGCATATGTTCATTGCACCGAGGACCGGTTGGGTCTCCAGTAGTTCCCTAGACCACCCTGCTACCGAGCTTCCCTTATCAGGTCTGCTATTGCCTTCGACAGCACGTCAATCACGTTAGTTACTTGCGGGAGAACTGCTCAAATTAAACGAAGGTCCTTCCTTTGTCAATGCTTGCGGGTTGCAATCAGCGTTCGGTATCGAGTATGCTCGATGTGTGTTGGGCGTAGAATAGCCTGAAGGTATACAACAGCAACGACGACACACCCAACAACAACAACAGTAGCACTAGCAAGAGAAGACAACGAAAATATCTTTGTTACGTTTTTCGATTGTGCATGCAAACCTGGTGCTTCTTTGGGTGTACATCGCGTGTTGCATTGTGTATGGCGAGTCGATGACAATAACAACAACAACAAAACCGCAACAATAAAAACAATTGCAGCAACAATAACAACAATGACGACAACAACAACAACAAACAAACAAGCCAATACCGGTAGCGCTTTTTGACCAATAAAGCGGCGTGGTTAAGACCGGCGTCCGTATTTGGGTCGATGACGGCGTGACATGATGAGACGTGATATGAGGCGTACGTAGTGACGCATGACCACAGTGCACGACTACACTACGCTATCTGGCTGACTGCGATGCTGCCGGCATCCATCCGGTTTCTACCGATGCACGGATTAACACAAGGCGGAGCGGCACGGCACGGCACACGCCCTTTCGAGAGCTGCATGCAACAACAGCAACAACGACAAACACAACAACAACAACAACAATAACAACAACAACGACAACAACAGTAGCAACAACAACGACAACAACAACTACAATAACAACAACAGCAGCAGCAATAGCAACAACCACAACAACAACAGCAGCAACAGCAACAACAGCAGCAGCAACAGCAACAACAGCAGCAGCAATAGCAACAACAACAGCAGCAATAGCAACAACAACAACAATACTAGTGATAACCACAACAACAGCAACATCATCATCAACAACAGCAAGTCGATTACGGACGGCCTGTAATCATTGGCCGGCCGTACGTACCAGCCAAATGCTGCACAGACGCTCTATCATTAGCAGCAGCACAGCACTGCAAGTCGTGTTCTCGGTCGCGCTTGCATCAATGATTCGTCTTCATCGGCGTGCTCCTTTAACAACGGCTGTCATAGGACCGTAGCAGAACCGTAACCGAGAAGCGTATACGCGACATCGACATCGTCATCAGCATCAGCATCAGCAACGACGACGACGACGATGGCAAACTATTCAGATGAATTGAGTATTAACTGCAACTGCCGCCACCACGGTAGCACCAGCAGCTGCTGCAACAGCAACAACAGCAACAGAAACAACAACAACATCATCAACATGTCTACTACTGCCAACAACAACAACATCTCTACTACCGTCAACAACAACAACAAAAATGGCAGAAACAGCCTGGCGAATAATTACATGGACAATGGTGAAGTCAACTACAATAGTAAGAACAACAACGACAACAAGAACAACAACAAGGATGTAAAAGGCGATGATGAAGGCGACTACGACCACAGACGCCAATGAACACCACAGGGGTCAGTAATGATGCTGATAATAATGGTTATGATGATGATGATGATAATGATGGCGGTAATGATGACGGTGATTGTGATAATGATGCTGGTGATGTCGGTGATGATAATGATGATGATGATGGATGCGCGTGTGAGTACAGCTCGCGCCTGCTACTCTAGCTGTTGTCGGCGGCAGCGGCGGTGTCACTGCAACTCGTGGTCGTCTCCAACAAAGGAACTCATTTTCGGTGTGGCGCCACAACGATTTATTTGGAGAGCCTCATTGGCCAGTTGATGGTACTGCTGCAGCCTTGATACTGCTGCTGTTAAAGACATTGTTGCTGTTGTTGTTTTTGTTGTTGCTACTGCTGTTGTTGTTGTTGCTACTGCTGTTGTTGTTGCTGCTGCTGCTGTTGTTGTTGTTGTTGTTGTTGTTGCTGCTGCAGTTGTTGTTGCTGTTGTTGTTGTTGTTTTTGTTGTAGCAGCTTTCGTTGTTGTTGTTGCTGTTGTTGTTGTTGTTGCTGCTGTTGTTGCTGCTGCTGCTGCAGTTGTTGTTGTTGTTGTTGCTGCTGCAGTTGTTGTTGTTGTTGTTGTTGTTGTCGTTGTTGTTGTTATTGCTGATACTGCCGTTCCTATAACACCTACGACAACTACAGCTTCTCTAGCTTCGATGGGCTGCTACGGCTATTTGTCTTCTGTATAGAGGACGACGTACTACGATTTCTGCAATGATGCCAACTGCGTCTCTCACTCTATGCTTGCTTGCTTGCTTGGCTGGCTGGCTGGTTGGTTGGTTGACAAGCCGGCTGGCCGTATGGCAAACCGCTGTTGGGCGCGTTGCTTCTCTGTGCGCGACATCATGCGCGACTTCAGGGCGAGGGCGAGGTCTCTTGTTGAGGAGTGTCTTTCGTTAGTTTGATGATTCTTGCTACTGCGGATGATATTGACTAGAGACTACGCGACTACTACGGCGACGACCCGGCCCGACCCTTACGGCCCGATCCAATCGAGCTGCATGTGTAGCTGCACTGCACATCGCTTCTTCATGACGATTTTCTATCGACGAAAAGCGAGCTGATTTCTTCTCCCTTTGCAATCGACCCGCCAACGACATTGTTGCTTGTCGTTGCTTTCATGTCGTCATTGTTGTTGTGATTGTTGAGTTGTTGTTGCTGTTGCTGTAGTTGTTGTTGCTGTTGCTGATGTTGTTGTTGTTGTTCCTGTTGTTGTTGTACAAATGCCTTCGTCTATCTTTCTCTGTGTGTACGCCTGTCCGCCCTCGGTTAGCTTCTGTTCGGTTTCGCCTCGCCTCGGCCAGCAGAGGCACCATTGATCAACCAACATTTACCGTTGTGGTTCAGCATCTTCCGCTTACGCTGCTACTATTGCCATTATTGTTGTTGTTGTTGTTGTTGTTGTGTTGTTGTTGTAGTTGTTGTTGTTGTTGTGTTGTAGTTGTAGTTGTAGTTGTTGTTGTTGTTGTTGTTGTGTTGTTGTTGTTGTTGTTGTTGTTGTTGTTGTCGTTGTCGTTGTCGTTGTCGTTGTCGTTGTCGTTGTTGTTGTTGTTGTTGTTGTCGTTGTCGTTGTTGTTGTTGTTTTTACCGTCATCTTCCGTCCGTCCTGCCCTTTCAAATTTTGACAAATGGAAATATAGAAACCGCGCACCACAAAATAAAGCAAGCAAATCCAGAACGACACGACAACAACAAGCACAACCACGATGAACGCCAAATAGATGAGGCTATATATATATATATATATATATATATAGACGAGGCACATATATATATATATATAAATATATATACATATATATATATATATATATAGACGAGACCACCTGTATAGTTACCGCCTATGGCTAACGCACTATGTTCGGTCATGCTCAGCCTCGTCTATTTGTTCGTATTCGAATCGTTGGTGTTGTTCCGTGCCCGTGTTCTGGCGTGGATTTTCGTTGGCTTCTTGGTCGCGTCTTTCTTGTTTTCGGTAACCGCCTAGTGGGCCGCCGCCGCCGCCACCACCACCACCACCACCACCACAATCGCGCAGTTTAAACAACAATACCAGCAACAACGACAAACAACCATCGGACCACCGCGAAACGGGAACGGCGCATGTACACCGAAGCTAGACGCGGAAACAGGTATGAATTATGATGCCTAATGTGTGCTACCGTTGTTGAAGTTTTAAATTCTGCCGTGGTTTGCAATATTAACAAAATGTATTATTATTATTATCATTATTATTATTTATCATTATTATGTGTTAGGACAATACAATTGTGAGGTGTGAATGTGTATCCTCGTTATTTCATGGTTACCATCTAGCTATTCTCAGCCCATCGCACCTAATATCGACGCGGTATTTCCTCTGCAAACTGCCAGTGAAAGCAGCTGCCTCAGAAATTCGTCCTCGCGTATATCCCCGGTGTTTGCTCGTATTCGATCACCTAAGTCTTTTATAAATTTCCTTGTACTTCTGCTGACCGGGCCCAATGTTTCCATTGCAATCACCACGAAATTGTATCTATGCTCTAATTCTGTGTATTTACGCCACCTTTCTTTTTTTGCATGTTCGGCAACCCATCCCGCCTCCGTCGCGCTGTGGCATAAATAAGACGGTGCGGCCGTGCAGGATACTGTCGCATCCCAAACCAGGCATTTTCCTTTTTCCCACGGCGGAATGGTCACACCGTCAGGCCTTTTATCGTCATGTAGTCCTAGTCTGGGTTCCAGCATGCTAGGTATTCCCGCTTTCCGGAGAGCTCTTTGAATGATTGAGTTTAGTTCGGTGTGTCTAAGGGCCCGACCTTGGCCATTGATGCACTAAATGGGTGGAGGCCATCCTTCTCCACTGGTTTTCCACAGGCCTTACACATGTGAGGTTCGCATATTTGCCCGCCGATTCTTAGAGCCGACACCATGCGGAATGAGATGTTGTCCAGCATGGTGCCGAGCTGCGGTGACGGAAGAGCCCTGAGAAATCCGCCGCTGAAGGTGTCTCGTGCGGCCAAGAAGACTGCTTTCTCTGTGGGAGACTCAAGGCTTTCGATGATCTCACGGGCTATGACTTTGCATCTGTAGTTGTCGAGCACTCTTTGCGTTGTATGTTTTTCCCAAGGGCCTGGATCCAATCTCAGTTTGACCAGTGACTCTGCCTTCTGCTTAGCTATGTACAACCGGTGGTGAGCACTCGGGTCAACTAGCGTCTCAGCCAGCTGGCCGAATTCTATTAATGACGCTGCGTAACATATGGGGGCCAATTCGGTTGCTGATCGAATACCCAGTCCACCTTCTCTTATGGGGAGACTTGCTCTTCGCCACGTACTGTCCGTGAAGTCAATGTTGAGAACTTCGCTCAATATGTCCCTTGTAGAGTCATCATACGATTGCAGGGCGTCGGGACATTGGCTTGTCGGTGAAGTGCGTAGTGTGTAGTTGAATTAAGGGGAACCTAAACTATACCTCCAAAGGCATAGTGCCGCTTGTGAGTGCATAGCCAACAGACGAGGTCGCGTCTGTAGCAACGCGCGGCGTTTATCTCCTAAGGTCTTGAAAATACTTTGTGGACTAAGCGGAGCCCCAAGAACCTCTAACTCGACCGGGTTAACTCGCCTGCAGCCTGGTAAAACGGCAGCAATTGTTTTGTATGCCTCGTCTCGTTCTTTAGTGTCCGCCCCAACCGTTATTACTTCGCATTTGAACAGATTAAGAACTGTCCCCCCTACACTCGCAAACTGCAAAACCTTGAGTAAGTCAGCGGCCACCACTTCTGCCGGCCCTCCTAATGTACCATCATCCAGGTACCAGATGTTTAGCGGGCTTCTCATTTGTGCCACTAAACTGGAGATTCCTAGGCTAAACAGGGCGGGGTCCAGTGGATCTCCTTGTTGCACTCCATTTGTTGATTTAAGTGGTTCTTTGTCACACCAGGATAGAAGTGATAGATCCCTGTAGCTTTGCCATACTAGCGGCAGGAGTTCTGGTACGTGAAGTCTTACTTCTTCTAATATTACGTCGCGTCGTATTGTGTTAAAAGCGTTGCTAAAGTCTAGCTTGACTAGAACCCGCACAGGACCGTCTGTTTCGATATATGCTCGTACATATTAAGCAGCGTGAACGGCTGCTTCCGCGCCTCCTTTTATAGGGACCCCTACTTGCCTCGATCCTAAAGCTTTCATTACAGAAGTTTTACTGATGGCGATAGCCACCTTTGCCACAAGCCTTCGGATCGTGAGGCCATATGCTATGGGTCTGATTGAGCCGTCCTTCTTTTTTAGAGCCGTAAGGTTTATTATTATTTTTATTTTTTTTCATTATTATTATTATTATTATTATTATTATTATTATTATTATTATTATTATTATTATTATTATTATTATTATTATTATTATTATTATTATTATTTACAATTGTGAGGTTCGAACGTATTTGATCGGTTTTAGCAGCACTAGCTTATCCTCTCACCCATGGCCGCAACATGGCGGCATTGCCTCTACACACTGCGAAAAACTACAGTGACTAAAAGATTTTCCATTGTGCTGGTTTTCCGCACGGCCTTCAATCTGCTCGCTAGGTCCCCAATAAACATTGTCATCCAGCCGCTGGTAGGCTCTATTGTTGTTTCGCTAGTTATTGGGACGCAATGAAGTTGCCCCTCATCATAGAGTTACGACCTAGATAGGAAGGAACTACAATGCATACTCATATACTTATAGCACTTCATGCTAGGAAAATGGTCAAAACATCAGTCTCTTTTCATTATTCAATCCGAGTCCTCATGGCTCCAATGCTGCAAGAGCAGCTGAGTAGTTGTAGGCCACCGGTGTCAACTTTAGGTCTGGGTTTGTTCCTTAGAGTCTGTGTCTTTAAAGCGGCAGCCATGCAAAATATTGTAATTGGTAGCATACTGCTTAATTGGCCTTCTTGCCAAGAAGATGGCCCAGCTTTAGGCACAACTTCACTGACAACGTGCCGGACATGCCATAATTATTAATAGCATCTTTGGGTTTGCGTTATATTAACTACATTATCGTTTGCTTACGATTGACAGTTTCAGCACAACCAGTGTAATAACTTAGAAGTTGGTTACCATTCTAGACATTTTCTGCTATCACCCTGCTGTTGTTTCTAATATATTTAGCCATATCAACCCGAATGGACACCGCAATTTCTATTATTGTTATTTTTACGTATTTCTTTTTATGGAAGCTCTCCTCGATGTTCTTACTGTTACTATTGCTGGCAGCGATGCTGCAGGTGGTGCTCTTACTTATTCACTCGAGAGATTAGTGTCACTGTGATCGAATGACCGGTCGCATAGCAAAAGTGGACTTCACACGTCAACAGGCTTATTCCAAGGTATAAACGAGAGCAAAAATGCCGAAAAAAACAAAGTTCTTGCCACAGTAGGCGTTGATAAAAACCCGAATTTTTATCAACAATTACTGTGGTATAGTGACACCGCATGTCGCCGCTGCGAGACAGAACACTGTTGGACAGGCAGAAATACGTCGCCGTTTTGCCATTCAGCCAGTTAAGTCTACGTTCAACTATTACTACTACTACTACTACTACGACAACTGGGAGAGCGATCGGCGACAACGACACCATGCCAGTAACACGCGTTTTGAGTCGCGTCGCAGTCAATCTAACGAACCGTTGTCCACTTATCTCATTCCCTCCCCTATCGATCTGTCTTTCCCTTTTGCTATGGAGCGATCGACAGCAAATTCTTCGTACGTCGTCAACTTCGTTTCGTTGACGGCAGCAGCAGCAGCAATTTGTATCACCTACATTGTGCCTCGTGCTGTCATGTTTCGACTCTGCTGCAACGGGACATTTTGACTTGCGACGCGACCTAAGCCGACGTTCGACGCGGGGACAAAACCCTACGACAGCTCCTGCTGACAGACTCGGCGCTGACTGACTGACGACCGCATGCACCCTCGGGCTACGCGCTGCCTGGTAGCGCAGCGCGGATGACGTTGTCGTCTTCGTTGGTGTTGTTGTAGCTCTCGTTGTTGTTATAGCTCTCTTTGTTATTGTTGTTGTAACTCTCGTTGTTGTTGTTGTAGCTCTCGTTGTTGTTGTTGCTCTCATTGTTGTTGTTTTGTTGTTGTTGTTGTTGTTGTTGTTGTTGTTGTTGTAGCTCGCGTTGTTATTGTAGCTCTCGCTGTTGCTGTTGTTGTAGCTCGCGTTGTTATTGTAGCTCTCGTTGTTGCTGTTGTTGTTGTTGTAGCTCGCGTTGTTATTGTAGCTCTCGTTGTTGCTGTTGTTGTAGCTCTCGTTGTTATTATTGTTGTTGTAGTTCTCGTTGTTGATATTGTTGTAGCTCTCGTTGTTGTTGTTGTTGTTGTTCCTTTTGCCGTCGTTTCTGTTACTGTATTTGTCACTGTACAGCCTTCTTGTGCCAATCAGCGTGCCAAAGCATTTATGTTGCACGCTTCGGTTTGTGAACGTTTTGTTTTGTATCGTTATCATTCATTCTGCGTGCCACCACCTCAAGCTGCCATATGCATCTAGAGCGCTGACGAATCTCACACCTCATCTCAAAGGCGAAATGCAAGAACTAGCGACGATATATATATACTTAATCTATCAAATCCTAAATCAAGAAAGAGCTGTTATTCCTTCTGGTGTCAGGACCAGGTGAGTTTCCCATGTTGAGAGACCCTCCATTCCATTAGCACGAAGCCACTTATTCTATCGGGACGAGAAATCTTACCGGATAATTGAGGCCTTTATTGCTCAAATCGTTAGGACCCTCTGGTGTACACCCGAATGCTCGTAACTACAGCGAGGCGACACCTCGGGCAACCTCGAAATCGCCCAGTGAACTCGCCACGTGCTCTACCGGTTCCACGTCACATTTGACACGATAAGTATGAGCCCCGGCTCTATGCGTGTTGTGCCCCTTCTGGAGCCAGAGCCAATGATGAATTTTGCGATCTTTGCTGTATTCAGTGCACTAGTAAACTTCGCTTAGCCAATATACGATTGTGGCGCGTGGTCTAGGGGACTACTAGTGCGCTAGTCATAGTTGTACCCTACTGGGATGGCGCGGGTTCGATTTCGGCTGTTGATCGAATTTTCCTCTTTTATTAATGCTCATGGAGATTAGATGACAAACCTCACCACGGAGAGCCAGCGGTCATGCCGCCACGAGGACTGTTGGGGAAACCCTAGATATCACAACTTGTTCGGCCCTCGGTGCATTCAAGATATACCTCATGGTGAGTTTCAAGTCCGTAGGGGACGCATGATGGTCTAAAATTAAAAACAACCTCCAAAAAAAAAATTCCAAATCTAGCCAATATACGATTATATAAATGTTGTCTCGCGGCGTTCGACGTTTGTGTATTTTCGTTTTCTTCATTTTCTCATTAAGTAGGCTCTGACGTGACGGGCTATTGATGCCCGTCCTCGGTATTGTCGATTCGTATGTTCTTACAATGAGTTCTCAACAAAATGAGTCTAATGAGACTGGTTCTTATGGGGTTTATATCGTGCTAGTTATTCCGTCATATATTCGGGCGGCGGCTAGAAATTAGCATATCAAACCCTTTCGCTGGGGATGTGTCTCTGCGTATTTGTCGCGAGTTCTCTCCTTACTCCAAATTAAAGACTGCCAACTTGACTTCCATTGCCGTGTTAACCATAGTTGACAGTTTTTTTTTAATTTACCTGTAATTCTAGTATTTATATCTACAGATGCATATATCGTGTATATGGATATGAATATATGAAACTTTATATATATAATTATTTGGCTTGTCATGCGTTTTAAGTGCAAACCGAAGAGCACGGCACTCGGCTCTGAATGACACGTTTAATCGAGCACTGAGATCTGCTACCTTTCCGTGTGTACTGGAACCTCTGGGTCTATCTAGAGACGATGGAAAAAGACGTTCTCCCTCTGACCTTCTTTGAGCGTGGCCGCATGCTTGTTTGGGACGCAACTGTAACCGACTCATCAAACCTTTCGATGGTCAGTGCAGGTGCGGACCAAGCAGGTCATGCTTCCAAATTAGCGGAGGCTAACAAGTGCAGAACATTGTTACTAATTCTCCGGCATTGGTTATCCGCGCCAATTGTGCCCGTTGGCTTTCGGGACAATGGGAGGACCAGGGCTTCTAACACTCAAGCTGATTCAGCGCGTGGGTAGAGGCGTTTTTTTCGACGGGAGACTCGTGACTTGTGACCGAGAAGAGCATCGGCTTTTTTGCGTCAGAGGCTGTCGCTCGACATTCAACGAGGAAACGCAGCTTCTGTTCCGAGCACATTGTTGAAATCAGCTAATCCTAGGTCAGAGAACTCATGACCACACGTTCATGCGGAGACATCTGTTCACTCCAAGGTGTTGACATCACAAAGTTATCTAAATACGTTTTAATATTGTTAGTTGTTTAGAAGTATCTCTCACACAAGCAAATATTTGTGCTTAAAGGCCTTAAGGTGTAGGCAGCCAAATGGGTGCATGCAATATAAAATAGCAGTTGCCTATTTGGCGACTAGTTGCGTTTTTTTTTTCGAAGTACGTATACTAAAAACAATACATATATGATCATGAAAATTGTACCACCCTTTATGTGCTAATAAAGGCTATATAGTACCGCGACCACTCAGTAGATTAGGGATTGCCTTCTGTATTGTACATGCAGAGTATGACATTACAATAAAACAAGAACACTCTTTTATTAACAGCAATAGGCTTGTTTAAAATAGCCAACGATAGTAACCGACAATGATAAGCTCGAGCTATCTTAATTTAGTGAGCGACCGTTGTTTCTATGGCTAGCAATTCCTAACGAATTAGCGCATGTAGCGACGTTACTTCGGTCAGAGACACGACATACGACGTTGTCATTCGCCGTAGTCCCAACAGAGATCGCTTACAGAGATCGTTTGTCTGAGTCGTCATTTTTCTTGACGTCGACAATTTCCTTTTCCTTATTTTTGATGTTGCTGTTCTCGGCGTTGTGGCCAGGTTTGTTTGCGGTGGCGGTTTTTGCTGCTGTTGAGTCTTTTGTTAAATCGACGTGTTCGTGTTTGGTATCACCATCTTCGTAGTTGATGTGGCTGTTGTTATTGCTGGTGTTGTTGTTGTTGCTGTTGTTACTCGTCTGATTGTTGTTGCTGTTGATGCGGTTGTTGTTGATGTTGCTGCTGTTATTGCTAATGTGGTTGTTGTTGTTGCTGACGTGGTTGTTGTTGTTGCTGACGTGGTTGTTGTTGTTGCTGACGTGGTTGTTGTTGTTGCTGATGTGATAGTGGTTGTTGTTGTTGCTGACATGGTTGTTGGTGTGGTTTTTTGTTGTTGATGCGGTTGTTATTGCTGTTATGTTTGTTGTTGATGTGGTTGCTGGTGTGGCTGTTGTTGTTGCTGCTGCTGATGTCGTTATTATTGTTGTTCCTGATGCGGTTGTTGTTGTTGATGTGGTTATTGTTGCTGGTGTGGTTGTTGTTGCTGGTGTGGTGGTTGTTGCTGGTGTGGTGGTTGTTGCTGGTGTGGCTGTTGTTGGTGATGTGGTTGTTGCTGCTGGTGTGTTTTTTGTTGTTGATGTGGTTGTTGCTGGTGTGGTTGTTATTGTTGCTGATGTGGTTGTTGTTGCTCTCGTGGTTGTTGTTGTTGTTTTTGCTAGCGTAGTTGTTATTGTTGTTGTTGTTGCTGCTAGTCCATTTGTTGTTGATGTGATTGTTGTAACTGTTGCTCGTGTGGATTTTGTTGTCGTTGTTGCAATCCTCGTCCCATATCGATTTCATCATTGTGTGCTCGGTGTCGGAAGAGTTCACCTTATTTTTCTTCTCCTGCTTGATGATCACGTGCTTCTGGTGCTGCTACAACGAAGGTAGTATTAGCACCACCTCACTATAGACACCACACCTCATCACTACCATCACCATCAGCGCTATCATGGGCTTCATCGTCGGCGTCGTCGTCGTCTTCTTTGTCATCTACGTCGTTGCATCGTCGCTCGATCTACGAGAGCGCGCCCACGAAGCGTTGCGGTCACCTTCTGTCCCGAATCGTCTAACTCAATGGCGGAACCACCGCCACCGCCCTATTCCCTTCCAATTCCTCCCCCTCCTCCTCCTTCTTCTCGGTCTAGCAGCAGCAGCGGTAGCAGCAACAGCAGCAGCAGAAGCAGACGCGCTCAAATCAAATTTGTGTAATTTGTGGGAACAAACCGCCACCGTCGGTGACGACAACAGCAACGACAACAACAACAACGATACCAACAACAACAACCACAACAACGACGACGACGACGACAACAACATCATCAATGATGACAAAGACCGACACCCCTTTTGACGACGATGATCGTACCGCGGCGACGAGCTACTCGGGGTCGGGTCGTCCCACAATCACACCCACAACCCAAACAGCCATCCATCCATCCATCCATTGAGCCAGCCCCCCTTCTCTCCCCCCTCTCTCTCTCTCTCGCTGGCCCTCACTTGGTTCCTCATCTCCTTCCTACCTCTAGGGCGGTCTGTTCTGTGCATCCTCTTCTGTCTCGCTCTTCCTGTGTTACTGTTGTTGTTGCGGTTGCTGCTGCTGTTGCCGTTGTTGCTGTTGTTGTTGTTATTCATGTCTGCGCGTACCTATGTATCTACGTACGGCCAACTGCCTACCTAGCGATTGACCTGCGCCGTTAACCACAGAGTTGACGATGGCGGCGACGACGACGATGATGATGATAATGATGACGATGATAATGATGATGATGATAATGATGATGATGATGATGAGGAGAGTGGAAGTCGAAGCACGTAAAGATTGTACGTATGCATCTCTATGCGTGTGAGTATATACTGGTGTACGAACAAATCCATGCATGCCTATTTAGACTGGCTGCGCTTAGATGCTCTAGCCGGTGCGGCGGCGGCGGCGGCTGCTGCGGCTGCCCTTCGTGACAGACGGTGGTTGCGACTGCGTTGTCGCTGTTGAGGTTGTCGCTGCGCCGCCAGCTCCGTCTGGTGTTGAAGGCGCAGAAGGTAGAAAAAAAAGGACTCAGAGGATTCAAATCATCGCACGGAACGTCCGTCGGCCGTCCGTCGTGTTGCGTGCCGTATTGGCGGTGCTGGCACAAACCGGCACACACCGCCTTACACTTTCACACACATGTACCGAAACGAGCAATCAGAGAGAGGGAGAGAGAGAGAAAAAGGCCGTGAGAGAGAGAGAGAGATCAGAAAAGGTACATAAAACGCACACACTAATGCGCACATTCGTATGCGATGATTCGATTATTGGCGCGACGGGGAGACGGCATACTTCCGACGACTGTCTCTGTCTACCTGTCTATCTATTAATTTGATATTAGTTGTATGTTAGTTTGTGTAAATGTATTATTTTTTATGTATCTATACATTTGTAATCCAACTCTCTAAATCCTACGAAGGATAGAGAAGATTCAAAACGAAATTCGTAGTGTTGGGGCCCACTCAAACTCACGACTCCTAGTTGTACAGTCACAGTCACCGACCATCACCTCCACTGCGTTCCGTCATTCCAGATCCATTACTGATCTATGCATCTATCTGTGATAGATGTGTTGTTACTCTTAATCAAACAAGGGCGTTATTAACTTTCAGCATGTTCAAGTTCACAACAATAACAACAAAATCTGCAGAAGCAATAACATCATCAGAGGTCCTAAACCTTGTCGCCCCGACGGGCAGACGCGCGATGCTTTTGTAACCTCAACGGAAGTTTCCGGGTCGACGTTTGCTACCGACTGCGATGCGACTTACCCAATTGATGATGTCCCCTACAATGATGTTTGAGCGACAACCGCCGAAATAGCCAAAACATCAACAGCAACAGTCGCAATAGACATTAACGATGGCGTTTATCCAACTCGACGTCAAACGTAAAGTTCCCACGAAATCAAAATAGAAATGATCATAACTGGGAAACTAGAAAAACGAAAACAACAACGACCCTAACAGAAGCTCCTAGCAGCAGTAGCAACATCAACATCAAAAACGAGATGAACAACAGCAACAACATGAACAACAACAGAAGCAACAGCAGCAGCAGCAGCAACAACAACAACAACAATAACAAGAGCAGCATTGGCGCTCACATCAGCATCCGCAGAAACAACAACAGCATAAGCCGAAGCGGCGGCGATGACAACAGTGACAACACTAACAACAACAACAACAACAACAACAAAGAATCACGATACGTAGCTGTAACAGTAGCAATAGTAATGGTAGTAGTCGTACTGTACCAGTAGAGCAGCAACGACAGCAACATCAATATCAGAACCAACAAATAGCATCGTCCAGCAGTTTCACCTGCCTCTATCTGTGTGAGGGCCGAGAGAATAGGCGATTCTTTGCCATAATAATCGCACGCCGTTGTCCGACCGACGGCAGGCAGGTAGACACGTGATCGTCGGTGGATGGAATGGTCTCGAAACGCACGGAAACAAAACAACACGGAAAGCATCCATTTCTCCCTTCTGCGCGCGCTCCTTCTTCTTCTCTCTTTTTCTCTCTTGTTCCCGCGTTGTTACTTGGCTAGCAGGTTGATATAGGCCGTACGTTATGCGCCATCTGTAATATATATATATATATATATATGTATATATATATATATATATATATATGTATTTATATATATATATATATACACGTATGCTCGGGTGCTTACGTCTACGCATTTTGTGGGTGGCTGCATGCTTACAGATATATATATATATATATATATATATATATATATGCATATATATATACAAACACGCTGTTCTGATGATAGTCTCCACTGGCGTCTTTGCGGTCATCGGAGCGAGGCCGGAAGCCCTTCTGCAGAGCCCTTCAGCCCATCTCTAGTTGTTATCTGCCTCGTTCGTTCGTTAGCTAGTTAGTTAGTTGTTGGTTAACTAGCGACTAATCGACAACCATTGATGAACGTACGTTTATTACGTAGTTCAAAGCAACAGGCAGCCAGCAATGGCACTCTACTTAACAATACTAATAAAATCAACAACGACAACAGCAGTGGCAGCGGCGGCGACGGTCGCAACAGTAATTTTAGTTGCACAAGTATATAGTTGTAGCTATGTAAAAAGTCTAGTTTTTGTAACATTAGACGTCACAGTCGCAGTAGTACTACGGAGTTCGAGCAACGGTAGCCGTCGACTGGTCGTCCAGCGGAGACGGCCTTAATCGGCGGTGTCAATCTCTGTGCAAAACCTGGCCGGCGCGAGTACTCGGCACACTACTTTGTTGTACCGCTCTATCCGCTCTCAGCGTCTCCTCTCCTTTCGTTTTCCCTCTACGCACACACTTGTGCCTGTGCACACCCGTTGTGAAGGTGTCGCGTCTGTTCGTGACTGGGAGCATGTGGAGCTCTCCTAACGAGCCAGTAACTCTATATATATATATATATATATATATGCCTAGGTATTTCGCCTAACGAATGTTGGCTGTGTTCGGGTCCCAAGTACCGTTGAGGTGCACAATTGCCTCAGCTGGCTCACGAAATCCAAAAGTAAGGTTGGTTGCGCATAGAGGTCTCCTGTGCATGTGTAACAACAACAACAATAAAAGCAACAGCATCAGCAGGAACAATAATAGCAAGAGTAACAACAACAGCAGCAATAACATCAATAACAACAACATCATTAACGTGAACAAAGGCATCCACGTCACAAGCGACAATAACGCCTCCTCGACTTGAGCGAATGAAGCCAGTGCACTGACTCTTAAGCTCGCTAAGCATGCAAGAAAAACGCCAATTTCAAAATTGCGTTTCTTACCCAACACCGTTTACCTGGCTATGTTCATGCGGCTCTGAATTTCCTCGATATTTTGCTGTAAGCGTTCTCCACTGGGTAAGCGTTGAACTGAAAGCTTGGAAAAGAATCACTAAACTTATACTTTGAGGAAGCTGTACTTGTATATATATATATATATATATATATATATATATATATATGGCGCGGCAATTTTTGCTTTAGAACCAAATTCTGCGAATCTTCATACCATATTCTAAAATGTGCGATCCGTAAAAAACGCCTCTACAAGGGCTTGGCTACATGTTTTTTAGATAAAAAAGTATTGATTTTCCCCAGTATCCAGCGTTGGCCAGCTTGATTGCTGGCTCCATTTGCTTAGGGTGTGTTTTACTCATTGTAGCCCCTCAGTCCGGATTAATTGAGGGGAACATTGGAGCTAGTTTTATTTTTCAATTCTGAAGACCCAGGAAATCTTTCTGAAAAGGGTATTGTTGGATATCTTCTAGGGATCCGTTGCTTGTTCCTGCAAGCAGATCTTCGTCACGGGCGGTAACGATCAAAGCTAGATCTTCCGCGTAGGCGACGGAATAAACTCCCGGGGGATGTGAGAGCCTATGTACTCCATTGCAAATGGTATTCTACGAGGCTGTTCCAGCACGGACTTATGGGGGACCCCGGCTGTGACTGCATAGTCCGCGCTTCAGTAGGTAGATGCTCGCCCTTTTAGGCACGACGCTATAATACGTTATAACTAGGGGCACGCCTTTCTTTAAAGTACTTGGTTTATGGCGTCCCATGCAATTGTATTAAACGCGTTTTTAACATCTAACAGGATAGCCAGAGCCAAAAATTGTGATGACGGCGCTTTCTTGTTTTCTAGTTCTGTTACCAGTCGTCTCGTTGTAAAGTGCTTAGCTGCTGTGGAAAGTCAAGAAAGCATCTTTATAGGGTAGTATGCTAAGGGGTCTTCTTGCGATTTACCGAGTTTTCGTATAAGAGTTAAGCGTGCCATTTTCCGAGGCTTAGGATAGTTTCCGCTGATAAACGTTTCACCCATTATATACCTTTAGGTGATTCTTTAAAAAGTATGCGTACTGTTTCCGGGGAGATCGCATCATTTGCGCCTAGTGATTTCCTTGTCCGTATGCGTTTGACCACGAATCTGATCTCTTGGATTGAGACTGGCTCGAAGGCAAGGTCTGAAACTTCCTCAGAGAGCACCACCGGCTGCGGCCGAGGTCTTTGCGGGAATAACGAGCGCAGTTAGAGTCGGTCGGTCGACTTCAACTGGTAGGGCCGGTAGTGCATTTTATTACGCATGATCTTATATCCTTTGCCTCATAGGTTTCTTTGGCCTCCTCGAACAATAAGTTTCAGTATGTATATATATATATATATATATTTTTTTTTTTGTTCTCTATAGGTAAGACATTTTATTTGCTATTATATATATATATATATATATATATATATATATATATATATATATATGCGGTCGCGTTTTATAGTTGATTCATATTTTTACTTGCTTTTATAATCGCCGCTCACCGCTAGTTAATCTAGCGGTGCTGTTCATTTGTAAAAAATGTTCATTAATCTTCCAAATTGTGTGTGTATGTGTGTGTGCGGATTTGTAAAGCCAGCCAATAGACAATTGTTCGTACTGTTGGATTATGTATTGTTGTTCTTCTAGGCCAATACCTGTGTCGTCTCGAATCAGCTGCACCTACATATGGATGCAGCGCTGTCGTGAGTGTCGGCCACAAGGCGACTGCGACAACAACAACATAACAACAAGGCGTTTGGTATGGCAACTGTGGTATTGATCAACAGGTTTGACGAGACTTGTATTTGCAAAGACTTTCTGTGCAGCATAAACTGTACCGTTGTTTACACGCTAAGAACGACCGCCATGAGTGCATATAATATATATATATATATATATATATATATATATATATATATGTATATATGCCTCAGCGTGTCCAGCAGTTCAGTCAATAGCTGAACTAGCAAGACGAGAGAAGATCCAATTACGTGAAGGAAGCACTAGTTGTTTCTGATGCATATGTTTATAATGTTACTCAACCTGGGCGTTAATAAGCCATACTATATATATATATATATATATATATATATATATATATATATGCCGCAGTATGTTCAGCAGTTCAGTCAATAGTTGAACTAGCAAGATGAGAGAAGACCCAATGACGTGAAGGAGTCACTAGTGTATGATGTATATGTTTAGAATTTTACTGAGTTTGGGTGTTAATAAACCATACTATATATATATATATATATATATATATATATATATGCCGCAGCATGTCCAGCAGTTCAGTCAATAGCTAAACTAGCAAGATGAGAGAAGACCCAATGACGTGAAGGAGTCACTAGTGTCTAATGTATATGTTTAGAATTTTACTGAGTTTGGGCGTTAATAAACCATAATATATATATATATATAATATATATATATATATATATATATATATATTTATATATATATATATGAACATACAGTAGCACAGGTAAAGGTGTGAACGGGCAGCACGGGCTTTACGTAGAAGATCAGGTCGATCATCATCTGCAGGTAGGCAGGGCGGCAGGCGTAGAACCAACGGGCCGACGGATCGGCCGGCTGGGCGGTCGCCACGAAGCCGCCATTGGTGGCCTGATCTTACAAAGCCTCCTCGTACACGAACGATAATACGTCGCTCGCCAGCCGCCGCCGCCGCCGCCCCAGCCCTAGCAGCCGGCTGCAGCAGTGCTGCAGCGCTGCAGTCGCGCCGACGGCGGCGGCGGCAGCAGAGCAGACGCCCGGCTAAGATGCCCGGCGGGATGAGCGAACGCGAGCGGAAATAAGCACGACAGACAACGGTGAGAGCACAACTTTGGTGGCACACCGAACACCACGCGTCACGCGATTCGCGCATTTGCGGTCGATCCTCTCTCTCTCTCTCTCTCCGCCTCTCAAGTGCAGCCAGAAATCGTCTATATGTATATATATATATAATGTAGATATGTATGTATAGGTATCGGTATGAAGTTAGCGAGAGAGAGAGAGGGAGACACAGCCAAGAGGCGGCCGCGGTCGGCCGTAACGGCGACAACATGTAACACGACCGCGCAGAAGTGACATTCGCAGAACTCCTGCGTCCATTACGGCCATTGGTAGAGGCATTAGGCGTTGCTGTCGTCGTTGTTGTTGTTGCTGCTGTTGTTGTTGCTGTCGTCGTTGTTGTTGCTATTACTGTTGTTGTTGTTGTTGCTGTTACCAACGATGGCGGCGTGCAGAGGACAACAACCTTCGCCATACGCGAATACAAGAAAACACAAGCAACTCACGGAAGAGGTCAGAGGCAGTCGACGCCAACAGCAGACAGACAACAACGAACGCCTGCAATAAGCAGGATAGCAACAACATCGGCGACGTCGTGGGCGAATCCTCACTAACGCTCGCTCTGGATCAGTAGCGTTGTTCAATTCTTACTGCGTACCAACACATGGAGCATATATATATATATATATACAGTTCATAGTACTGTTTTTGTGAATATCTGGGCTATCAGAGAGTGAAGCTTAAGGGGGGAGGTGCGTTTAGTGGGTATGGGTCTCAACGGAGTAACATCCAACCGTTGGGGTCGAGTCCCACACTGCTAGAGATAGAGACTCGTAGCGATAGTGCGTAACTGCATTTAAAACCTCCTCCAAAGAAAAAATAAATAAATATATATATATATATATATATATACATACATACATATGTTGCCCATATGTACCCTTGATGAGCAAAAAGGTGTCAACAAATCGTAAGCCCGCTATGCGCCAATTGACGTGAACAGAAGAAGTTGCGATTTGTATCATCCTCCTGATGGAGGTAAGAGCAGGCGTAATCTGCTACTGCGACAATTACCGATAATGCTACTGCTACTGTTGTTACGGATGAAAACGCGTATATCGAACAGACTGTATGCACGCAGATATGTACATGAAAACAGCAACAACAGGCATCGTTGTTGTTGTTGATAGTGTCGTTAACGGTAAGAGATTCTTGCAGTCAATTGCAGTAGAACAAGAGATACAGTGGGCATGCATCTATAAAGACATTCTATATTTATATAATGTTTGCATATATATATATATATATATATATATATATATAAAACGAGCACTGCCGAGTGTGCAAACGTATTGTAAATGATTAATATATCATCACGATATTTTCTATATATATATATATATATGCATACATGAAGGGAAACCGCAAAAACGAAAGCAAGTGAACAAATGGGAAAACGCCTAACGACGAGGATGTCGAGAGGAAAGCGAGAGGGGGGCAAAATCTTAATGGTCACTGCCAACTGCTGAAGATGCCGAAGAGAGGGAGAGAGAGAGAGTCGAAAACGCTCTTCATGCTTGTAATACTCGTAAACGCGCTTAGACGTCAAACCACAACACCCCACGTACGACTTATTACGAGCGGTTAACATAAACATCTAGACACGCAACGGCAAACGCTGCACATACTGTGTTGTGGGGTTGCGGCGTGTCGTGTGTGTCTGTGTGTGTGTATGTGTGTGCTTTGTGCCATTGGAAATGTTGTCGTATTAGTAATAGTAAATGGCCGACGTACTCTTAGCTTAGCGATGATGATGATGTTTAGACGTTTAGTTGGTTGTTTGATCGGGGTCGCCGACACAGCGGCCATGCACTGCTACTAGACCCAGCAGCCACCGCAGCATTAACGAATGTCTTCTCAACTGAAGACCCACGACAACAACAACAACGACAACGACGACCTCAGTTGGTATGGTAATGACCATGATGGTCGCTTATGATTGTGATGCTAGTAGCTGTGGTGGTGGTGGTGATGATGATGATATAAATGATCATAATGCTGATGATGGCGATGATTATGATGATGGTGATGATTGATGACATTTTCCTTTGTTCTTTATTGTTGTTGTTGTTGTTGTCGTCGTCGGCGGCGGTAGCGGCAACGGCGTTTTATTCGTTGTGCGTATCCCTACCTCGCGCATTAACTACGCACCAACTTATTTGGCTTCCCCCTCGTTCGCATCGTTCCCCCTCGTTCGCATCGTTCCCCCTCGTTCGCATCGTTCCCCCGCGTTCGTACTCCTGTCGGCTTATCTATCTATCCTGTTAGTTTCTCTGCAAACAGCAACAACAACTACACCTCTATATCGACTGCGAGCTACACTATCGGGGTGATTATTGTTATCAGTGTTCTCTGTTACACTCGTATAATTTTGCACCTACATCGCCCAGTGTCTGCGTTCGATCCAGTGGCTGGTTATCCAAACGAGCTTCTGAACGCCTGAACCTAACCGCCTACATATATAATGTATTAATAAGTAGGTAATAATCAATAACGTACTCTGTCACGAATCCATCATCAGTTTCAAGGACAACATTCACTTTTTTTTTATATATGTTATAATCTAAGCAATCTAAGCGTGCCAATTTACTCAATCCGAGCTTTGATTACCAACATTTTACAATTCGGCCGCTTTACTGCTGCTGCTGCTTTTAAAATATTTTGCCAGGCCTATTACGTATTGCTGATATAGCTCTGTAGGAGGTGCCGCCTCGGCTTCGTGCGTCCGAAAAAGCGAAGTAAGTCAAATGCATCAGCAGTACTTTCCCGTGGCAACCGGAGACGACTGATGACAATGACTTTGATGTCAGAATCATAAAAATGGACGTACTTTTTTATTTATCATCGTTAAATATTAACAGTACCATGTGACAATCAAATCAACTAAAAAGTTATCTAGCCCATTTGTGGCATGTTGCTGCAAGCGGTGTCAGACGGAAAAAAAATATTTACGGCTCACCCTATGATATAAGGTTTTTTTTCTAGAAATCAGCTGTCTCTACTGCACGCATTCTCTCCTGAGATCACTTAGTAGATAATATTTACTCGTCTTCACAAGATGCACCGTGGTACTATTTACTGTCGGTTTAAGTATTGCCTTGACACCTAATAGGGTTTGCTAGCGTCGCATATGGCCAAGATGCCAATATAATGAAGGAAACAACTATCTCGCCGGGTGATCTGACCTACGATTTTGCACGGGACGACCTCGCGATAAGAGTAAGCGTGCATTTGTTGTCTTGTTTTGCCCTGCTGCGACAAATTGTGACAAACGGGGCGACTCAGAGGGCACACGTATTCCAAGCGTCGACGGTACGACGGCGTGACTCGGGTCGCTCGAATGAACGAAGGCTCGTGCCTTCGTCGAATGAATGTTTTCGGTCATAGACGACGCAACCACTTTTCGCCATCCAGATGAGGGAACGCAAATGGTAGACTTTGCCGATACCGTAACGGCGCTTGCCCGAAGCCTCATGAGGAGTCAGCATCTGCCACACTGTACGTCTGGCATCAGGTCTCGGTGATGTGATTATTATTATTATTATTATTATTATTATTATTATTATTATTATTATTATTATTATTATTATTATTATTATTATTATTATTATTATTATTATTATTATTATTTTATTTTTATTATTATTATTACAAAGGGGATTATGCACCGTTTGTTTGGTATTGCAATTGTTAGTCCTTTTATTGTAAAGCTTCTTCCGTCGAGTCAGCGAGCCTTCCCAGCGAATGGACCGCGGACAGAACGCCATCTCACGAAAGCAATACCTAAGCGTAACGAATCACATACAGCTCAATGAAACAGACATGTAGTGTTTCCGCGTAGTCGTTTTATTTTGTAAAGCGTGTGCAAAATGTGTGCCATTCGTACATTTGGTCTTTGTTCCGCGTCTGTCCGCGAAACTGTACTAGCTACCGCTATAGTTTAGTTTTAGCAGTGACACATCAAGCTTAATGCATGCTTCTAGGACAAAACACGTATATATTTATACAGGGTGTTCCTATTTGTGTGTCCAAAACGCTAGGGTATGGTCAAACTCGGTGAGAAATAATTTTTGCCAATGGGTGGAAGCCGGGAAAACGTTTTGTTTAGGAGTGAGGATGAAATTTATAAAAGCAGTTATTCTGCCTTTTTTCTTCTACATAGTTGTGCAAAATCTACGTTGCGGGAGGAACCGGCGTGTTTGGCGGAAAATTCTGCACACAAGCTTAGTCACTTGGCAAATACGTAACGCAGCACCATCACTTTGGTACGAATGTAGTGGGCATTAAATCTGCTATTGCCTGAGAGTAGTCTTTTGGACGTGCATTTTTGGTCGTAATGGAAAAAATTACGATGTTGCACAAAAAAGCGTTAACGTAACATTTCGACTTTTTATGACTTTCCTTAATCTGGCTATTCGCTTTTTGCTACGCAAGCTAGTAATGTATACTTTATTGTGCAGAATTTTCCGCCAAACACGCCGGTATGATCGGTTCCTTTGTGCGTTGACTGGTTCTCCCGCAAACGTAGATTTTGCACAACTATGTAGGAGAAAAAAGACAGAATAACTGCTTTTATAAATTTCATCCTCACTCCTAAACAAAACGTTTTCCCGGCTTCCACTCATTGGCAAAAATGATTTTCTCACCGAGTTTGACCATACCCTAGCGTTTTGGACACACAAATAGGAACACCCTGTATATATATATATATATATATATATATATATATATATGCCTTCGTATGTGTATAAACGCCCTCGCATCCACGCATACACCATATGCGTTCGTGCCCACTCCCGGAAATGGGAATGACTTCAAGCAGCTATACATATCCGGCGGACTGACCAATTGCTGTTCTTGTTGGGTCGAACATACTAGGAGCTGCGAGTCGACCTCCGCCTCATCGACCAGCATGCAGCAGCAGCAGCAAACAATAAAGTAATTAACTTAACTCGTCAATCTTCTCAAGACAGATAAACCCTTCGTTTTCTTCTCCCCCCCCCCCCCCCCCCCTGTATGTCTGTAATTTGCCCCCGCGGTCATCGTTCGAACGCAGGACCTCATCTCATCCATACTCAATCTCTTTTTTTCTCTCACTCTCTTTCTCTCTCTGTTCCTATTTCTCTCTGTGTCAGCTGGCGACTGTCCCCCTTTCCCACCGTCCTTTTAATTACCTAATGCGTCCGCCGGCGACTTCATCACTATAACCACTTCCCTCGTTTTCTTCTTGCTTATCATCTTCCTCTTCGTCGGTCGATCTGTCTGTCTGTCTGCGTCTCTGTCTATACGTTCCTCCGCTGAGCAGTTCAACTTTCTCTTTTCTCTTTTTATCTCCAATCGGATACTCCCGCCGTCGTCTTCTCTCTCTTCCTATCTCTCCCTCCATCGGCTCGCACGCACTGGCTCTGTATTGATCCACCGACCTGGCTGACTGGCCACATAACCCAGCGAACCTTCATCATGACAATTATACCCATGGTGATGACGATGATGATGATGCCGCCGAAGCCGATGACTGCAACAGAAGTGACGCCGGTAGCGGCGGCGGCGAAGACGACGACGACAATGAGGTGCTGCCGCTGATGAGGTTTCCTCCCTTGGAGTCCGACGGACGGTGGCCGCTCAGCTTCGAGGAGTGAAGCCAGGAGGCGACGGAAGCGACGGCGACGGCCGTCGTCGTCGTCGACGTCGCTTCGTTTCGTTGGGCTAATTTCGGCCCTCAACTCCCTCTGGCGATCGGTCGGTCAGTGTCGGTCACTCTTATTCCTACTTGCCTACCTGTCTACTGCTTTTTGTCATTCTTTCATTAGAACTGCTTCGTTTCGATGTTGCCCGACTTCGACGACGACACGGCCGTCGCCTTCGCTACCGCCTATAGCAGCGGCAGAGGCGGCAGTGCCCATCAACTCTTGTGAAGTCTGCCTCCTGTCTTTTGCAACAACCCCTGTACACCGTTCGCTCTCTCTATCCCCATCCTTCCCCCGATTCTTCTTACCCCCGATTTTCTCTATCTCCCCTTTCTCTCTGTTTTCTTTTATCTATTTTTCTATCTCCCTTTTCTCTCTCTCTCTCTGTGGGTGGACATATTTCTGTGTCTCGTCTTTTCCTCTTTTTTGCCCCGAGTGCCGTTGCTCATCTCCTCTGAGGGGCTCTTTGCGGCCACAACAGCAACAGCAGCAGCAGCCCCTCAGCATCAGCGGATACCGAGCGGCAGCAAAACTTCAGATCTATCGGCCGATCATTTCAATCGTTTTATTTTGTTTTGTTTTGTATTTTTCGCTCGTTTGTGCATGTTCTCTCTTTCTCTAATTTACTGTTGTGATTATCTTCTTCTGTTGCCTTTTCCCTGTTCGCGTTCCGGGTTTATCCAGACATGATGTGCGTTGTGGCAACGAGAACGCACCAAACAGAAAAACGACAACAGAGGGACCAAAAGGTGTGGATTGACCAACAAAAAAAAACAGAAACGCGATTACAAAGACAACCTTCGAGCGCAAACTGTCGTCTCCTAAATGGCGCGCATTTTTGCTGCGTGCGTCTGAGCGCCTATCTGTGGCCTATGTCGACGTTCTACCACAACGAGTAATAGTAGTTCCAAGGAACGATTCTCGGACCATTGATGTACATTTTATACACCGATGCACTTAAATATAGAATTCCACGAGGAGTTGAAGCTAAAGTGTACGCTGATGATGTGAAACTTTACAGTTGATCCCGCACTGTAGAGGACAGATGCCGTCTTCAGACGACGTTACACGCTTTCAAGGACTGCGCGAATGCTCTTGATTTGGATTGTCCTTCCATAAAGGTGGTTTCCTGCATTTTGAATATGGAAATGCAAGACATCCATACAACGTCGGGGGTCAGGAGTTGTGCAAACTTCAAGTTGTAACAGATCTACGAGTCCTCATGAGCAACAAATAAAAGTACTCCGTGTCGTGAGGGCTTCGCAACGTGCAAATTGGATCTTCCGATCTTTGCAGGACCGGCGTGGTTTCCGGGTCTTATTAAGGATAAAGCTTGCCTGAAACGAGTGGAACGGAAATTCTACTATCGCCACATCAGCGATACTTCCTTTCTACTACTAATATATATATATATATATATATATATATATATATATATATATATATATATATATATATATATATATATATATATATATATATATATATAGTTGTGGTAGTGCAAGCTTTAAAAAGCCGCTGGGGATTTAGCTGACCACTTCATATCCATCACGCGAAACATGTCAATTATATATATATATATATATATATATATATATATATAGCAGTGATTTGTCTCTATCTACGTCGTTTGCCATGAGAACTATAGCGTGCTCTATATACTGGACTACTTACTGCGTTAATTTTTTGCTACAGCAGACGAACTTTTCCAAACCCTTTTTTGATAAGCAACAAAAACATTCCATTGTAGTAGAGACTAGCGAGCAAATCATTAGTATTTATACTGTTACTGCTACTATAGTACTAGGCCGCGAACAACAACAACAACAACAACAACAACAACAAGAATAGTAGTAGCAATAATAATTGGATGAGGCCGCAACCCGGCCAGAAGACGCGGCTGCGGCCATGTCCACGTCCCTCTGCTAGCAGCAAGAATATCACTAGCAAAATCAACAGTAAAAAACAACAACAACGACAACAACAGCAGTAGCTACAACAAAAGTATTTGCAACAACTACAACAACAAGAATGAGAACCACAATTTTAATGTCATGAACATTAAGGACAGAAACAACTACAATAACAAAAACAAGAAACGCAAACATGAAAATAGTACGACGAATAACGATCCTTATTCAACAACTATTAGGGCTAGAAAGTCGTATAATCGCCGGTAGCTTTATATATATAATCATGCATGCATGTAATGATGAGTCGTTACCACCGACTGAACGAGTGGTCACCCGCCAGTTATCCTACTGTTATCATGAACACCTTTATAAGCATTCATCAAAACATTGCTAGCCTAGTAAAGATATATATATATATATATATATATATATATTCCAAAGGAACCGGAACGCCCTGGAACGTTCAAAGAACAGAAGCCTAGTCTGGAAGCAATCGCCGAAGCAACATTAGCAGCTTTACGGCAGCATACGCAGCAATAAAGAATCGTCAAAATTCTGCATTCGACGTGACGAAAGTTTATGAACTGTAAAGTCTCATCTCTACTTACTGCACCGTCTTCTCCGTGGCTACAGTTGCTGCAGCTCCGGCTGCGACATATGTGTCCGCTCATCCGGACGAGGACTTGCTTAAACTTTTTTGGGCTGACCGTCAGCCAACATTTAACGTTCACTAGACTGCTTTCGCATTGCTTCCTAAAACGGACCCCATAAATAGGAATGTGCAACGGTGGGGATCGAACCCCATGTGCCTCTATGTGTCTCCTTCGGCAGCGAGGCGCACACGAATGCACCCAGCACGCCTTTACCGGGCTCGACACGAGGACCCCCTTGGCTTGACGCGGCTTGATGCATTGTAATTGCCGCCCCGCCGCTGCTGGTGTTGTTGCTGCTGTGGTAGTCGAACCGGACCAACAAGAACGGCGCCAACAGCCCCTACTTAAGCAGATTCCAGTTAGAACTTCAGTACGCTTACTTGATATTTAATTTAAAAAAATATTTATATATATATATATATATATATATATATATATATATATGGTGGTAAAAACAAGTATCGCAATAATACTAGCCTGTATTTTCCTATATTTTTGTAGTTAGTTACATTACATTGACGTGGTTATGAGAAGATGACACATATATATCATTATCATCGCCTTCATAATCATCCATCAAAACAGTACTCGCATAGAAAAAAGTAGTATGTATGTATATACAGGGCCAATCAGCTAGTTCCAGTAGTTCGAATTTTAAAAATTAAACCAAAACCACCAAGACCTGCCGGTTTGTTTTGCTTGGAAGCGCATCAGCTATACACAGGCTAAATCAGGTACCGATCGGTGGCGGCGGTTCGGTGATTTTTAAGGAGCCGACGATGGATGAGCAACGAACCTGCTTCAAATTATGGCGTTAATAACCAAATTATATGTTTTAAAGTGGTGGAAATGTTACGAGCTGTTTGTAGCGATCAAGCAGTGTTACAAAACACCATGTGTACGTGGCACTGTCGATTTTGCGACAGACGTGAAAAGACCGAAGATGAGTCCCGGCAGGGCCTTCGACGTCAGTAACAGAAGAGAACGTGCCAAAAACTTTGTGGGATCGTGCTTAAGAATCGCCGACTTACTATCAGGGAGATTGCTGAGAGATTGGAGAGATCTTATAAAACAGCTGAAACAGTATGACCGATATTGTATTCGTCAGAAAACTGGCAGCGAAACTCGTTCCGAAATTATTGAATTTTCAGCAAATGCACTCCCATCGGGAAATGTCCGAATTAAACTTTCAAGTGGTAGCACAAGACTCGAAATTGCTTTAGAGAGTGATTACAAGAGACGAGTCATGCGCATATGGTTACGACATCGAGAACCCAATCCTCCAAGTGGTGCTTCCAAGGAACGAGAGTCAATCGTAGAAATCAGAAATGTAGAAATGTATGAAAAAATAAAAAATGTAGAAACATCAGAGAGAGCAGATTCAACACCTGTTTGTATAAACTCTACTTTGTTTTCTGTGTGCCTATATATATATATATATATATATATATATAGGCATACACAAAACAAAGTAGAGTTTATACAAATACAATTTCAATACGAATATTAGAACAGCCCCAGATGTAGTTACAAGTATATATATATATATATACATTATTTTTTTATATATTCATCTAAATAAGCATACATAAGACAAAGTAGAGCTTATACGAGTACAATACGTATAATAGATGTTGTCTCGTATATATATATATATATTACGCGTTGTCAACATTTTTTTTCGAGTATGCCCTGCGTAAGACAACAGACTAGCGCATTGCATATGCTAAACTTTTATATGAATTGCACACACACCCACACAGTAGTTAAGCTGGACTGGGTATCTCTGCGTTGTGTGACAGTGGGTGAGGGAAGTTACCTTTAATGTGAGTGCGACGTATTCTATGCTCTGCTGAATTCGCTATTGATGTATTACGCTGTTTGAATGTGTGCATTCTGAGAGATTGAGTATATTTGACATTATGAGAGTATATGTGTGTATTCGCGTGAGTGCTGAGTTGAAGTGCAGGCTGCGCGTACCGTCGTTCATACGAAGAACGTTGTTTATCACGCAGCAGCTTTGGATGTATGTTTGCAAGCGGACATGTGTGAGAAATCATCGTGATTACTCACAGCCATCGTCTACATCGTCGTTGTCGTCGTCGTCATCAGCATCATCATCACCCGCATCATCATCATATGGGTATGTAGTTAGACTATAGAGGCGGGTGAGCGGACATCAGTTTCGCCGTCTCTAAAGGTTGCTACTGCTGCTGCTGCTAGATCTCGAAGCGTTGTGGCTGTCTCGGCCGTTGTGTGCCCACACAGTTTATGGTTCACGTCGACCGTCGCTGCTGCGAGGATTACAGCTTCCATTACGTCGACTTCTTCTATTACAGTCTACACATACTACGACAGAGTACTACGTACGACTGAGTAGTAGTTCTACGACCAGTCATACTGAATGGCCAGCCCATCGCCAGCCAATCGTGGGCGGGGGGGCAGCTGCGGAAGGGGGTGTGGGAGGGTATTGGCTGGCGCAAACTGGGTGTGAACCGAGTTGTAAACAAAAGGACAACTACTATGATGCTACGACGCGGCAGCGACGCAGAAGGAGACGTCGCGACGTCTACGACCATAATGCCCCCGACGTCCCCACAACACCCGGCGTTGCCGGCGTCGACGCCCCCGCTGCCGCCCCTGCTGCCGCCGCCGGCGCCACCGCCGTAACAACAGCGGAAGGAAGAGAGTGACAAAGAGAAGATAGATCGACTGAGACGACATCGGTCAATGAGAGCAGCAGCGGCGACGACGACGACAACGTTGAGAGCGGAGCTCGAACCGGCTCAACACACGGGTAGGCAGGTAGGTAGGCTTAAACAGGCGAGTCTTGCTGCGAACGTCTGCTGCGAACGTGATCCAATAACGCGCGTATTGTTTGTGACCCCGCTACTATTCCGATTCCCGCTACTACCGGCTCTGCTACCGCTGCACTAGCCTAGTACATTGGCTTTCTTGCGGTGTGACACCAGAAACGATTCTCGGGTTCGGTTCAAGTACCTTCTTCGTGCAGGAGGAGGTACCCGTGTGTAGATCTCCTGTCTGATGTGTTTGTGTGCTTACGTTTCTGCTGCTGATGCCGCTGCTGCTGCTCGTATTGCGTGCGTATGCACACGCACATCCTCTATGCGTCGGTACTTTGAACTGCGACGCGTCCCGGTAGACGGCTGGTCAACGGGAGCCGGTCGGTCAACCGGTCAATCCCGACGAAAGATGCGAATGACGGCCGGGACAGGGGTGGTGGAGGTGGTGGTGGTGGCGGTGGGGTGGTGGCGGTGGGGTGGTGGCGGTGGGGTGGCGGCGGGGGTGATGGGAAGTAGGGGGGTGATGGAGGTGTGGGGAGTGTCGGTGGTGATGATGGTGATAATGATAATAACGAGGATAAGAATGACGCCGCTGGCGTCGTCTCAGAGAAACAAACCGTTTTGTTGCCCGTGCAGGACGTTGCGGGATTAGAATTGAAGCGGCGATGACGACACAAACGCGGACGCCGGCCGGCGGGACAAGAGCGGACACTCTAGTCGTCCTTGTCGTCATTGTTGTTGTTGTCGTCGTTGTCGTCGTCGTTGTTGTTGTTGTTGTTGTTTTTGTTGTCGTCGTCGTCGTCGTCGGCGGTGAGGCTAATCGGGCTATGATCAGCGTGCGTACGCAGTTAACTAAATGACACCACCCAGGAATGGACTCAGACCAGAACGAGAGACGAGACAGACAACGAAAGAGAGACAGAGAGAGAGAGCAAGAGGGGAAGAGACGGCTTCGACAGAGGACAGGTCAATGTGGGCGAGTGCGTGAGTGGCAACAGCTTCAACGACCAAAGAACGTAGCCAAACGGAGGCCGTATTTGTTCGGGTAGAGCGAATTACTCGGAGCTTAACAGTCGGAGTCGTGTTCGCTAGCGTGGTCATTGTCGTTCTTAATGGCGGTAGCAAAAGTAGACGCACTTGTAGTCTTGCTGTAAGAGTGGTCGTAGTAGTAGTAGCTTTAGTAGTAGTAGTTTTAGAGCCAATCGCCAACAAGTTACGCTCTCAGCCATTCAGTCAGCGTCTGGTGGTGTCGCGCTCGTACGGTGGGCACAAATCGGTTACACCAATCGAGGAGCGGAAGAACAAATAGCTACTAGTAAATAGTAGCTCTGTGGTTGTAGTTGTAGTAGTAGTAGTAAATAAGTGATGATACATGTTGTTGTCGTTGTCATTGTCGGCTAGCGATTGTAGGACAGACAAAGGTAGTACGAGCAATTGTCGTTGCTGTTGATAATCATGTTGTCGTTGTTGCTGTTGTTGTTATCGTCGTCGTCGTTGTCGTTGTTGTTGTTGTTGTTGCTGCTGTTGCTGTTGTTGTTGTCGTCGTCGTCGTCGTCGTTGTCGCTGTTGTTGTTGTTGTTGCTGCTGCTGCTGCTGTTGTTGTTGTTGTTGTTGTGGCTACAACCTCCACTTGTGGTTGCTACTGTGATAGCTACCGTTGCTATCTTCTAGTACGGATATCGATTATGATCCTTGTTGCAGCTGTTACTGCACAACGTTCGCCGTGTTCAAGAACGATATAACAGCAAGCAACACATAGGAACAACGTTGAATCGATCTCGCACCTCTCGAAGTTCGACCACCAGCCCGGGAAATAATTAGGGCAATATATATTGCGGTTGTCACCATTGCCAGGACATCTAACCTAAGCTAGGCAGGAAATATACAAAGCGGTTGTGAGTTGACATGTCGAGTCCAAAAGAGAGGCTAGTTAAACTTTGTCTAATATTAATAATAGGTTATTGCAAAGGTGCGTTTGGGTTAACTCTATCAAAGACGTTGCCGTAGGTGCTTATTTGATCTGGATAGGTTGTTGTGTTGTTTTAAAGGAAGAAAACGACATTTTATCGATTTTATCACCTGTAAGTAAGATCCGTTTGGTACGCTTTCGATTATGTACTCTCCGAATCCGCACAATTTCGGTTACTGCAGACAAAAATCGAGGCAGGCGATGCAAATTACGTGTTTCAGGAGAGTAGGGTATAACAGGAGTTTATCGTCACGTCTAAAGCAATTGACCTAACAAAGCTCATATTGCTTAGGTTTCTTCATATTTATTCCAACTCATAAGCTGGGCGCTAGGGAAGTGTCCAACCGTGCAAGTGCAGTTTTGCGAACAGTTCCAATTTAACACTATTTCATTATTTCTGACCAGATTCTATTGATGTATCGCGGACATAATGAAGTCACCAAGTATAAAATATACCTTCTTTACATTCACAGCCTTGTAAATAATGTTGCAGATAAATTTCGTCCCCAAAACATCCACCCTTCGACTTTGCCCCCTACCTGGAAGTTCCTGGGACGGATGAACAGGATCCTTCAGAAATCGCCATGTAAGAGGTCTGCGACGGGGCGGCACATCTCAAGGGTGGGGAAGGCGCCAGGCCCTGATGGTGTCCCTGTCTCTGCGGCTAAGCTACTAAAGAAGGAGTACCCGGAAGTGGTACTCCATATTGCCGTATGAAAGACCGCAGACGTCGTCCCATACCCAAAGGCTCCGGCGAAAGGAAAAAGATTCCCGTGCACTTAAAAATGTTTATATTTAACTACCTACATGACGGGACACTCCAGCCCCACGGAACTGTTTTTAAAAGTATTGCAGGGGTACCGTAGGGCTCCGTACTTGGTTCCCTGCTATGGGGTAGAATCTACGACAACTTGTTACGTCTGAGAGACGGGGTTAACCTCTTTGCCTACGCTGACGACCTCGTCCTAACCGTCCAGGCTCGGACCCCAGACCTGCTGCAGACAGTGCAAAATAGGCATTCGCTGTACCTCAGGTACTTCACGTTTATGCCCTTGAGGACACTCCGGAACACACCGTGTTAAAGTGTCCAGCATGGGCGGAGCAACGCACACACATACTGGAGCTTTTATGAAACATGACAACTTCTAACCTGCGTGACATCATCAACAAAATGACAGAACCAACACATTTCTGAAACCAAGCGTCACAAGCTTTCAAGAATCTTTTACAGGAGAAGACTAGGGCCTACCAGCTAACTCGCTCGCGCCTCGCCGTGGCTTCTGAGGAACAAACCCGCCAGGAGTTGTAGAGTCGGCCCTCCTGACTGTTTGATGCTATGCGCAAGCAAGTTTATTTATTTTGTGTCTTTAAAAATACAATTATCTTGTATGAACGTTTCAAATAATTATACAAATATTAAAATTGGTTAAAGCTAACCTCTTGTACGTCCGCACCTTGTCTGCGCCGAGTCGCATCTGATAGGCTATTCAACGACGGTACCGCAGCACACGATGCCGCGTGGTACCTGGGGCATCTTTCACCACATCTTATACCGATACATGTATTTGCAGGTGCATAAAACCCCTCTGTCCCGCATAAAACGTGATGAAAGCCATGAACAGCAAAGCGCGTGAGAACGTGTCGGTTCGTTCGCGCTTTGCTGTCCATGGCTATGCGCAAGCAGTTTCCAGTCAGCTTCCCTGCCCCAGTGCCCGTGTGTGCAATAGCATTTTTTTTCTATTTACCAAGTAGTTTTCTATAAAAACATTAGGTAATGTGGTACCTCTACATGTTACATTCTGTATAACTAGTGCAGACACGTTTGTCCTAAGGGTCCCGGTCCGGACGACGCCCCCTTCCCCCCGAAGTAGTAAAGATGTTCATCGGAAAATGGCCGAGAGTCTTTAAAGGATTGATGACTACGCTTCTGAGGGAGGGGGGATTCCCAAGGATCTAGAAGCGGGCCAGCCTTGTGCTCGTTCTAAAGCCAGGGTTAAGATTCGTGATAGCGAGCCACTCGATCAGACCGAATCAAAAAGGAGGCGAAATACCTCGAGGTTATCCTCTATACAAGACTTACGGCATCGGCGCTAGTGTGCGACGCAAGTGCTGATCAGACACAGTCACTTTCAGAGCTACATGATGAGGATTAAAAAGGTGAACAGTGACATCTCTCACAGCGACTACACCGTTTTGTGCTGCAAGGCTATCGGGGCATAACAGGACGCAGGTACCGTTGCCCTGAAGTGCCTCTCTACGACGTTCTGCATACTATTTGGCGGTTGCTTTGCATGGCCCGTTTCCATTTGCTTTAGCAGAAAACAGGATCTTCATTATACTCACCTATCACAAATTGTATGCTTCTTGCATCACTAAAATGTGAATACTCCTCTATGATCTATGTATGTATATATATATATATATATTACCTAATATACTCGGCCTCTCGGTGTAGGCAGCGACATCTACATATGCGTGCTGAGCTTAGACAATGTACGACCGCAAGCACTCCCTCGACGCTTTCCGAAGAAAGAACATAATCGTGCTATAAAAATAATAAAATAATGGACCCTTAACACTGTAACATGTTGTTGCTTATCAATGACGCTACTAGCGTCTATATTTATATATAAATATATATTTATATATAAATATATATATATATATATATATATATATATATATATATATATATATATATATATATATATATATATATATATATATATATATATATATATATATATATATATATATATATATATATATATCGACGCTAGTAGCGTCATTGATAAGCAATAACATGTTACAGTGTTAAGGGTCCATTATTGTCAGAAGTGCGAAGCGCATCGATACAGAGAGCATATGGCGTTTTGTAGAACGCCAAACAACGGTGTGAGTTTTCGACAGACCCGGCACCTCTGTGGCTTCTTTCTCCGTTCCTTTTTTCTGTTCTCTGTTTGCCCCATCTATAAACCTACTACTAATCGTAAGCGACTACCTATGGTTCCCTAGGTACTCCCTGTCTGACCATGCGGTTACGTTGGCAACGATACCACCTGGAGTCATATTATTATTGTTCGTATTGTTTTTATGTCGGGTCGGTAACATGTAGACTCTCACAGCGATTTGCGACCGAGATTTTTCCCAACACTACTCCAGTTATCATCTACTTCTCGCTTTTTCTCTCTCTCTCTCTTTATATATATATATATATATATATATTTACACATATATCTCCTTCTATTTTCTGTGACCACCTATTAGCGTGTACCCTTGGAGACGGACAATTTGATTTCAATGAGAGAGACTGCGGGCGGGCGGTGAATTGGTATGCTCTAGTCGACCTAATCTTCTTCTCTACTCACTGGAGGTGGCTTTCGTCGCTTTCTCTATCGTCGTCCATCCCCATTGTTATCGAGACCAAGACAACAACAACAACAACTTACAATCGACTCATCCACGGCACTCATCTACGGACGACGCAGGTTTGACGGACATTGCCGCTGTCGGCCCGTCAACCCCCGACGACCCCAACAACCTGGATAACACGCTGAGTGATTGACTGATTGACCGATCGACCGACCCACCGGACCGGCCTACAGACAAACAGTTCGACGAAGATCCGTGCTTCGCTCTATAACACCTCATTCTGCATGACGGGAGATAACACGGCGTTGTCGTTCAGCAGATACAAGCAGATAGCCATCCTAAGGCAGATGTGCAGTGCGGCGTGGCGATGCGCGGCAAAGTTACGTCACCGCCAAGCGGCGTGTTCCTGCTGCTGCTGCTGCTGCCGCTGCTACTGCCGGTTAGCTGGTTAAAGAGTTAGATAACCAGTGATGGTGGTGGTGCTGTTAGCTATATCACCACCATCCGTTAGAGATGGAGACGTTAGCTCATAGGCTCATAGACAAATAGCGACGGTTCGGTTGTGGTGTTGTCTTGGCGGGAGTCAGTCACACAGTCAGCGGTCAGTCAACAGCAACACCAATAACCACATCAACAACAACATCAACAGCAACAACAGCAACAACAACAACAACAACAACAACAACATCATCATCATCATCATCATCAACAACAACAACAGTAACAGCGGCAGCTGTAGCAGTCGTCGCCCGAACCCGGCGTTCGCAGAGCGAGCGGTCACACCTTTATCACGACGACGGCGGCGGCGGCAATTACGACTACCTCCCAAACATATATCGACGACGAAAAAGATAAACGTCCAGATGAAATGGCATAGTAGCCACTGCTGTCGTTGCCGCTGCGACTACTGTGGCTACTGCTGCTGCTGTTGATGCGGTTGTTGATGCTGAGGTTGTTGATGCTGTTGTTGTTGATGCTGTTGTTGTTGATGCTGTTGTTGTTGATGCTGCGGTTGTTGATGCTGCGGTTGTTGTTGATGCTGCGATTGTTGACGCTGCTGTTGACGACGATGCTCCTGATTTGGATGATACCAGCTGTATGTACTATTAGCTGGCATGACTGGCCGGCCAGTCATGATGGGATGATGGGAACCAACCACTCGTCGTTGCCGCCTGCAACGCGCACAGATGAATGTTAGTATATATACAGAAAAACGGGTACGCGAACCTTCGCCGGGGGGGGGGGGGGGACACCTAACGCCTGTTCGTCTGTCTCTGTCTGTCTGTCGGTCTGTGCGCATCTGTACGTATCTGTACGTGCCTGTATGTACGTCGGTACATATCTGTGTATATGTATGTGTGTTTATGGGTGTATGTTTGTGCTTAAGTGAGTGTACATGTTTAACGACAAAGCGAGGCAACTTTGTTGCTTTGTTGTTGTTGTCATCATCATCGTCGTCATCATCATCGTTTGATTCTGTTGTTCGGGCTCGTTCTTGTCGTTGTCTTGTTATTGTTACGCTTTGTTTCGCCGTCTCCGAGACTGTCTGCTGCTGCTGTTGTTGTATCTGCCTGCTAGGTTCGGCCCAACCCAACAAAGTCGGTTTAAGAACGCGCAGCGCGTGGTCTTCGCTACCGTTGCCATCGGGCCCGAAGATCGATGATCTTCAGAGGCAGAATTTGGTCAACAGAGACGGCGGCGATGATGATGGTGATGATGAAGACGACGATGACGACGAAGGAGAGGAAAAATTCGGTGAGGACGCATAGCACACAGAGAGCAAATTGGAGAAGAGCGAAGGCAAGAATGAGACAAGAATCAGGCCGGCAGATGGAGGGTGAATCCGTTCTAAACAGCCGAGTGGAGCCAAGAGGGTGAATAAGGGAAGGAAGGGGAGAGAGGGGGGGTGAAATAAAACGAGAAAGCTTGACTGACAGGCGACCAACTGCTGCCAACAGAGATAAATAGGTTAACAAAAGTAGCCGAAAAAATAACGGAGAAAAGAAGTAATAGACAAAAATTGCAAACATTTAGTTATTAATAATAATAATAGTAGTAATAATAATAGTAAGTATTATCATTATTATTTATTACATGCTAAACAATGGTACAGTTGTGAGGTCTGAACGTATTATTGCAAATTCTTTAAATAATTACTTCACTCCAAGGCGCCTAAAATAATAATAATAATAATAATTGTATCTAAACGATGTTACAGTTGAGAGGTCTGAACGTATTATTGCAAAGTTTTTTAAATAATTAGTTCACTCCATGGCGCCTAAAATAGATGCCGCGTTTCCTCTGCAAACGGCCAAGGACAATGCTTGCCTCAAGAATTGACCCTCTCTTCGGTCGTTCGTAACTTCCTGAATTCGCTTACTCAAATCTTTGAGAAATGCTTCGGTTCCCTTGCTGATTGGTCCTAGTGTCTCCATGGCGATAGGCACAAAAATATATCTTGTTTCCAGTCCAGCATATTTAAACCGTTTTCTGGCGTCTGCGTGCTTTGCTACCCACCCCGGCTCAACAGAGCTGTGGTGTAAATAGGAAGCCGCGGTTGTGCACGAAACCGTTGCATCCCAAGCTAGGGACTTTCCATGTGACCATAATGCAATGGTCACCCCATCAGGTCTTTCTTCGCCAGCGGACACTAAACCTCTCGGTTCAAGTGTAGATGGTATACCGGCTTTCCTAAGGAACCTTATGATCACACCGTTCAGTTCAGCATATCTGGACGATCTACCGGCGCTCTTCGGGCAACTCAGTGGGTGTAGGCCACTGGAATCCACCATCTCCCCGCACAGTTTGCACTGAAACGGCTCGCAGACGCTAGCGCCGATTCTAAGTGCTGACATCATGCGGAAAGAGTTGGGATCCAGCATGGTGCCGAGCTGAGGCGAGGGTAAGGCCTTAAGCCAACCCCCACTGAAGTTATCTTGTGCCGCTAAGAATACGGCGCGGCGTATTGTATCTAAAATAATAATAATAATAATAATAATAAGGCATCTATTTTAGGCGCCATGGAGTGAACTAATTATTTGAAAAACTTTGCAATAATACGTTCAGACCTCTCAACTGTAACATCGTTTAACATGTAATAAATAATAATAAAAATAATTTTATTTAAAAAAAAATTAATTATCATATTATTATTATTATTATTATTACGAACAACAAAAACGCCGCTCTTGAGCATCACCATGCTAACCGTTGTTCAGTCAAACTCACTGATTGAGGCGGCTGACAGTGGCTTGTTGTTGGTGGTGATAGTTCCGCTGGCCACAGTTACAACGCCTGCGTACTGCGTCTTGTCTAAAAAAAAAATACACTAAGCACGGATGGAGACACCGATTCTGCGCGCGCCATTCTGTTCGAAAATACATCATCGAACAAATGCCGCAAAGCTGCTGCTGCTGCTGCGGCCGCCACTGCCCCCGTGAGAAATGAAGAAGAGAACACAGAGACATGATGTCGTCGTCGTCGTCGTCCCCGTCCACTCTAGTCAAGCAAATCAATTTCGACTGGCCACCGACTAGCCATTACTACTGTCTGGCAGACGAACAAATCGACGACAGATGGACATAGGCGGCAGCTCGCATCAGTAGCTGTAGTCAGCACCGCTGCTGCCTGTTGCTACCATGCGGTTACACTGCTTAGAACGACTATTATTACTTCTACTACTACTACTACTATTACGACGACGGCAACTACTACTGCTACCACTACAACTTTTATCATTAACAAATCTCGGTACGACGACGATGACGACTGCTAATTAAATTAGATGTTCTCAAATCCGCGGCTAAAACCTCTCAGTTTTAGTCAACCTATGCAACTCAGACCCTCGAAAAGACAGTGGTAAAGCGGCAGTGGCCGTTACTTCAAGGCGGTTCGATCTTGAAAAAAGTTATATATATATATATATATATATATAAAAAAGAGAGATACAGAGAAATTCTGGGCGTATTAACGACTTGTCCAGTGTTGTCCGGTAGACATGCATAGGCTGTGTACCATCGCTTGGTCTCTTGTGCGCGCTTTCTTCCTCTCTCTCTCTCTCTCTCTCTTTTCTCTCTATCTCTATCTATCTCTTTGTCTGCCTTTTCCGGAGTTCAGGCTCCCAGACAATGGCGTTCTTATGCTGGTCTTTAGGTTTGGGGGGGGGGGGTAGGCTTTCTCCAGCCAGGAAAAGGAATGCAGCAGCCAGAAGACAATCCCACGCTAGCCCGCTCGGTCGTGGCTGCCATGGCAAACGCTCTCTTACCTCTAAAGGACGGCGCGTTATCCGTCCAATCCGGCCATTCATTGTCCTAGCTACTAATTACTAGTACTAAAAAAAATAGTAGTATAACAGTACTACTACTACTACTACTACGACAACAACAACCAGCACCATTTCTGCTGCTGCTACGAAAGCTGCTACTTCTCTCACATTCGAGGTATGGGAGCCGAGTTGAGATATAAACTGTAGAAGATATAAACTGTGTAGTTTCCCTGGCTGCTCAACTACGACGCCTGTCAGAAGGCGTCCACAGCGACTGTGGCGATGACAGCTGCTGCTTGACCGCCGGTCGATGACGCGTCGTCAATCTGTTTGCGTGTTCATGCGAACAGCAGCAAGAAGCTGCTTCGTTGGTCTCGGCCGCTCACCTCAGACTCATTCGGGCGTTTGCTTCAGAGATTCGACCTTATCTCGTTGTTGGCTGTTCACGTCAACTCGAAGACGTCATGGGACCGGCGTCCGCCTCAATTGAGAACACAAGCGGCTCGGCGGTGCACAATTTAACTCAAATGATTATCTCTGATAATGCTTTCACACATATGTATGTATATATATATATATATATATTTATATATATATATATATATATATATATATATATATATATGTATATATATATACATATATATATACACGTATATATATATATATATATATGTATATATATATATATACATAAATATATATATATATATACACGCGGGGTCATTCATAATCGTATGCACTTATTTGAAGGTTTAGTAGAACCCGGCAGGAAATTAATTGTTCCCAATAGAAAGAGCGGGCGGAAACGTCTGGGCAAAAATTGACGGTTTTGAACATCAAAACTTCAACCTAAAATATAACAACTTTGGCTGTCGTAAAGCTTAATTACTTGGTAACTACGGAATGCAGCACCATCCTTTTGGTGGACAAATGACGGGCATTACATTTGCTCTTGCCTGTGACTAGTTTTTTTACCACAACCACCTTTCACAAAATTTTCACAATTCTGCACGTGAAAGCTTCAACGTAGAACATAACAATATTTCGATTTTTTTTTTTTATATATATATATAGTTTTATTTGCTTATATTCAAGAGGCAACAATTGTCTCCTTATAAACGTGTACACCGGATAAATCAAGTAAAAACGTCACGATTTTTTCTTTCGATTTTTTATAACTTGCCTCAATTCGGCTATTCGCCTTTCGCTAGCTTGCGGTGATCCGGTTTCTTCATGCATTGCCTGGTTCTCCCTCAAACGTAGATTTACAGAATAGGTACTCTTATAAATTTCTTTCTTACTCCTAAACAAGGCGTTTCCGTCCCCTCATTCAATTGGGGAAAAATATTTTTTTGCCGAGTTCCACTAGACCTTAAAATAAGTACATGCACTTATGATAGACCCTATATATATATATATATATATATAGAGAGATTTTTTTTTGGCCGTCTTCGGACGGCAAATTTATCTCAATTCAGTAATTCCTCCTTGGGCTTAAAATTTCCATATTAACACATTTTTAACAATATATATATGTATATATATATATATAATTTTTGTTTGGCGCGATAAGTGTTAAGACATGCGGACGTGTTTGGACGAAGTTCCGAGAAATAGAGGTGGTTAGATGGCCTGGTGGAGAATAGCGAGTGTTGTATACCGGCATGACGAGGCTGTGGGCCAAACCCCCTACCTGCCATCGAACAAAGTGTTCATGCCTTGTTTGCCAAGCGGTTTTTACCGCAACTGTCTCTAGTTATCGTGGTGTGTCCTTTTCCCATTATGCTTAATAGTGTTTCGTCTTGCGCCAACTGAAAACCATTTGCATTTTTAATCAGAAGTAATTCAGTTGAATATTTGCAATTTTGAGCGGGGATTGCGGATTGGCGATCTTGTGCAGTGCGTCGTGCATTGCCAGGCCAAGCACTAATCATAGTCTCACATAGGCACCAATCATAGCAGGCCAAATCCGCAGAGTCATTACTAAGTTGTCCGAAGGTGACGTGTTGGCTGCCATGAGGCTTATACGTTCGGCCCGTGGCCCGTTTTCCCGGCCCTGGACTACCCTATCCCGTATAGAGTCAAAGAAAATGTTCATTATGCGGTGAGACCTCCCGTGAACTAACCTTATTCATGTGTTGGAATCCCCGCTAAGATCTGCTGTAAAAAGGGCACCGGTTTATACAGTTTTTAAAGACAATACAAATTTTACGGTAACCAACAGCATACGAATCTTAAGATTTGCACTTTTTTCCATTAAATGCAAAAAGACGTTCAAAAAACTTTAAAGTCACCTCATCGCATAGCCATGCTCTCTGAAAACGCAGTGTATCCGTGGGAAAATAAGATGCCTATCTTTGTGTTGACGCAGCAATACAAAATATCGAGTTGGTTTAATAGAAGGTCAGTCACAATTGAAATTAAATAATTCATAATCATGAGTAAACAACAAAACTTTAATTCAGCCACCGTACATTTGTCTATCAAAAGTAGGATATTTAATATAAATGGGCCGAGCAAAACTATTTCCTCTGACAAAACTTAGCTAGTTGTTTCTCAGCCCCATCTAGCGTGACAATAAAATGTCTATGCTGAAACAAAAAATGGTAAATTGTTATGATTCTACATCAAATTATTTGTAGTACTTTGTTCTTTAGCTTTGCTATATCTGCGTGTTAGCAATATTGAATCGCTTCCGCATGCACCTGAGTCGCCTTAGCATAAATGAACCAGGTAATCCGCGTGGTGATGTTAAATATAAAGCTGACTGCTAAGCCTACTTCCCAACATGTCACAGATTTTGGCACTTATGAAGAAATCGTCGGGGCTACTGACTCAATCTGAATACGTTATTTTTCTAAATACGCTTGGCTCACTCACATGATATCTCGCTAAGAGTTACAGCGTAAAACAGGCATGCGGTCACATTTACAGAAACGACTGGTAGGTACTCATTCTGCATGGGTGCGCTAGAAGAACACATTAACGACCACGCGCTGAAGCTATATAGAAACGGGAAACTGTGTAAAGAAAACCCCGAATTATCACCAAAAGAACGTGCTATGCATACAAGACCCCCTCCTCCTCCTCAGTGGGAATTGGCTTTAAGTCAGGCCCCAGCATGAAACCATGCTGGATCTCTTTTAGCAATGATGGCTCCCAGGATAGGTTATGTGATTTGCAAACCCATGCGATAGAGATTTTGGCGGTTTACACTGACTGCCTTAAAACTCGTGTAGACTATACGATTATAGGCTGAACGGCAAGATCAGAGTGAAAGTTAGATTAATGGAAAGCGGGTACCGTCTGTGTCTGACTGAAAAGGCCTAGTGCGCCCTCGTAAGTCGGGGCCTGACGGAGTAACTATTGCGTAAAATCATTGCGCTCGAGACGTGGCATTTATTTGTAAGGCAGCGTTCTGCTATTTGGTGGTTCCTGGATATCATATTACTGTGACATGACGTGTGGATGTCGCAAAGCTTATGCAGAAAGTCATACGCGATAGACGAGAGGGTACATTGTTACGCAAACATAATACTTTGGTTATCTATGGGGGAATGTGGTACCTTTAAGGCACGTGGTTACTCTTTGCAATTACTAATACTACGGGAGGCAAATCATTACGCTTGTACGTATCATTTGCACCAGAATTCTGCCTATAGACAATATAGAACGCCGAAGTAATTAACCCCAGCATGCAAAATTTGAAGGAAGGGGAGAAGTATTCTCCATCGTCTCGGTTTGTACGCAGGCAAACGACAGCGCTGTTTTGTCAATAATTCGTATTGTAGCAATTGGTAATCAATACACAGCTTTGCTTTCCTGGTCCTATAATTACCGCTATAGAGCACAATTGAATTTACCGAATATGATACGCATTTCCCCAAACCTTTAATTGTTGGTTGATCTTTAATGAAATTGACTCTTTTCTAACCAACCGCGGTCAAATTCTTTCCGGCGTTTGTGACCCCCCAGAACTGCACACTTGGTAAATCGATCTGATGGCTAAAGAAGACTATTTTTCGACTTTAGCTTGTATAAGTCATTTGCGCGCTATTTAATTCAGCGTTTAGTGGCTTTACCTGTGTTTTGTTTTTAAAACATTTTCCGGCTTGTTGCATTTTTTGCGGAGTTTCGTTAATCTCCAAGTCTTTGTGACAACGTGAAATGATTAAGCACAGAATACAAGTGCACCGCCGAAGTGTGTCATTTTTTTTCAAATAAGTTACGTATATACTCCTGACATGTTTGAACACAAGACGTAGATTCCTACACCTCGACCCCTACACATCAAAGATCCCCAATCGAAGACGTCCAGAAGCCAGAGAAGTACTGCGCACTAGTCGCTATCCAGACCACGACGCCATACAAAAGCTGGATAACCTGTTCCTAAAGTGCAAGAACTAGAAAAAAACACACTAACGAAAACGGTAAGCGAAAGTGCTTGTAAGAGTTTTCCAGCGAAGTAGTTTGAGGACAAAATATTCTGACAAATCTGAAATTCTGCCGTACCTCGGCGCAAACGCAACGACACCAACGACTCTCGGTTGGTTCGCCGACTTCACTTGACTTCGCCCGCGTTGCCCAACTGTTGGCCAATTGTGACGGAAGAAGATGAGGAGCTTTACTGCTCTGCACAAGAATGTGTCTGTGTGTATGAATACCTACCTATTTGGGCGAGCGAACGGGCCGAGCGCTCGAAACCGGTCGACAAGTGCGGAGCAAGGACTCAGAAAGGAAAGCAGAACGCAAGGGGAGACAACGGGGAGACAAAAGTTTGGGTCATATGTACGATGGACGGGGGGCGGGGGGGGGGGGGGGAGGTGCATATCTCGCTCCGGAATCACCGTCATCATTTGGCGCCATAGTTTAAATTAGTCGTGGCGTCGGGAGTCACGATTCGCCTCGAGCGAAGCGCCTCGACACTTTCTGCGCCCGCGTCGGTATCCATGCGATGTTGTCGTCGTCGCCGTTTGTCGTTGTTTGCACCCGTCATGGTCTGAAGTAACAACGATGCCACTGCAAGCAGAAGCAGTAGCCAGCAATGCGAGACAGCAAGCCAAAAGAACCGGCAGCGTCGGCGGTGGTCACTGCAGTGGCAGCAGATGCAGAACCCGCAGAACGACGCAACGTCCGCGGCAATGGTTGCGCGATAGTGGAACTCGCTTGAACAGGAGCATCATTTACCGATAGATCTTTCTTCGGTCCGGTGTCCGGCACCAGGGCGGGGTGAGATAGGGAGAGAGAGAGAGAGACGGAGAGAGAAAGAGAGAGAGAGAAAGGGAGAATAAAGAAGGTGTGCGTTCTTCCTTTTACTTGCATTAGTCCATCATCCAGCTAGGCAGAGACAATCGTCGAAACGACGATGACGACGACGACGTCGACAATGTTATACATATATGTATACATATGCGTATATACATATAGCTATCTATATATCTACCTATACACTGATACATCTGTACGTAACCAAAATAATGCTTGAGGAAAAATGGTCCATCGCTCTGCGCTACGCGGCTTCATCGGGTTGCGTGCCAGATGTGGTAAAATGGAGCCTTCCATTCTCTGGCCACTATCAAGAGGAACACCAGAAGCAGCAGCAGCATCAGCAACGACGACATGGCCGCTGCAACTACGTGCACAGAGAGTTCATACCAGAGGAGCCCCGATCCGATCAAGCGTTAAAACCGGAATTCGTTCACCGTGACGCGCATTATGTGCCATTTTCTGTTCATTATGTTTCAGCTGTCTGATTTAAATGAGATCCTCCTTATCGATCTGAGGAGTTTTTTTTAGCAGTATACTTACATGTATATATATATATATATATATATATATATATACTTGTGCCTTTCAATTCAATTTCAAACATGATTTATTCAACAGAACTGCATTTGACAATGCTTAAGTTCTCGGTAATTAAATTGATTTGAAAATGAATCAAGCGAGGCAGAAAATTAGATTGACGAAAAAAAAATGTTACTCAACAAAATCTAAGGAGTGCTTTGTATAAACGTTTTACACACCATTGATTACAATAGATATTGTCAAAAAGTCAAAAGGTGGATATTGTCACTCACAAATATACTTGGATACAAAGTAGCCCACTCGCACATCTTTGTAACGCATAACAACTACACGCAGGTATAAACACGCAGATAAAATAACGATCTGATGGGGTGTTTCCCTATACAAAGCGCCGCAATCCCAATTCAGGATGTACCTAAATCACAGGCCTGATTCAGACTGTATATTTATAGCCCGTGTTTCGCGAGAAATGAGGTGCTTAAATATGGATAAGAAACAAAAGCTCCAAACACCAAGCGTTAAGTTGTCATAAAGAGGTAAAAGAACCGGGTAATGATCAGAGAAGAACTGAGTTCCGAGAACCGCAGGCTGAATGATGGTAAACTTTAAGCAACTGAAACAGCAATATCTATGCATCTATACATGTACGCGACACAGGTCTGGTTATTCAATCCAATACAAGGGAGAGGTATCTAGCCCAAAAATACGTTCGTATGCGGAATCGAAAGAAGGTAGGAATTTGCATCGCCACAACAATGACAGGGCGAGAGGAAACTTTTAGCAACTATCGTATAAAGTTGCCAACAATGAAACATCTAGGACCGGCCTGTTTTTTAAATGCAAACGTACCATCCAAAAATGTACGTCAGAATTACAAACAGAGCGCGAAGATACTGCAGGTGGGACACACACAGATGCTGACACCGCCATTAGCCTCCCCATGACTCTACCTGATCAGACAGACATTAGAGTGGGCACTGGCCTTGGCACTGTGTCATGTGAACTGAGGATCGATGGTAGTTAAGTAGATGGCTTTCAATTAGACATGCAAATCTCTCCTGCCAAGCGTCACGGAGCCACAGATATGGATTTTGTTCGGTCTTCTGGAGCAGTCGGATGTCCAGTTGTTGCTCGTGTTGCCTTTTAGCATTCCGCAGAGTTCGTCGGTAAGTTTGGTCTCGTCGCTGCGAAGAGAAGTCTCATTTTCGACCTTATGCGTGCCAGCATTTTTGATTAATAGCTGCTCGCTGCTGGTGCCGAAGACTTCGATGGCTTCTGCTAGGCGTTCCGTTTTAGGTGATCTCGACGCAGGTTTCCGTTTGTGCTGCCGCTTATGACGGGCTGGGACCGCGATATCCAGATCCACGGGTTTATGCGCCGTCAAGCATGCTCCTTCTCTTATTCGGTGATCAGTTCCCACAAAACACATATTTAGTCTCGTAATATTTTTAGCTATTACACCTATAGTTAATGATTATTAAACCTTTACACCGTCAAATGTTGACAAACCCGGGTCATTCGCCACCCAGAAGCCCAGATCCGACAGTGTTTCGGTGTGTGCTTCCGTCCTCGCGTCCCTGGGCCTGTCGGGTCCTGCGTTTATATCTCCCACAATCACTGTGAAGTGAGCACGGTCTACTTTTTCTGCGCACTTCGTTACTTTCTCTATAAGTGTGAACGTGTCCTCAGCTGCTGCTAGCTTCATGGCATACATGGCAATCAAATGCGGTCTTCGACTTTCCATAACCACGCAGTTGTCTTCTGACAGGAGTACTTTCGGTCTTCTAGCCAGCTATTTTACAAAACTGACACACATCCACTGAGTACGGCCCAAAGAACTAGATCGAGAAGCGAGACAGTGCGCCGCGTAATATTCTTGCACTGTAGGGGGCGTCAGACCCCATGCCTTCGTGAGCACAAGAACGTCGATTCCGTTCAGCGCTGAGGTGGGCATAATACCTAACGATTAGTCAGGAACTTTGCAGTTCCACTGAATTATTCGCAGTGTGTTCGTTGGCGACCTACTAAGTTCAATGATCTGCTACCATATCGTATAGTTTCGGCTTGTGCTGTGGTCGGGTGTACTGGCGTAGTTCGTGGTTCTTCGTTCGTGGTCTGTTGGCCCAACGCCCTTCACGAGGGGGATTGCAAGTGTTCTTATGTCCGATCTTGGTCATTTAAGGGCGTTGTTCGCAGGAACGTGTGTCCATTCTTGTCGGCGGGGGTTTTTGTTCACAGATGTGTAACAATCACCAACCTACGGTGCATTAAGGAAATTATATATATATATATATATAATATTTTTAATTCACCGTAGGTTGGTGGTTAATACTGGGTAATGCGCTGGCTTCTATGTTGCTATTGTAAGAACATTATTACTTAATGGTTGTGAAAACGTATATTTTATATATTCATTGCAATATCTGCATCCGTGTTGCGCAGTGCCCACAGTACGTAAATTGTTGTCGTTATTTCTCTTCAGCGATTTGTAATTATTATAGCATTACGAGGCTGTACTGATATTGATCATACTATTGTATATTTTACCCAATCTGGTGTGGTAATAAATCATGTAATAATTACTTCTGCTCATATCTCTCAATGTCGACTAAAGGCTAATCAAGGAAGAGATCCAAGCATTGCCCGTTTTTTAGTAACTCTCGGTCTTTTGTGGTATAGGTTTCTTCACTGCGGAAACGGCGTACTTTGCTCCTCCCAGCGTTAATTTTTAGCCCGTTTTCTTGGCACCATTTTGCCGTATTGTTAAGAAAAACTGCAGATTGGTCCTAGAATTCTCTACTGTCCTTAGGTCTTCAGCGTAAAATGCATGAGGATTGTTCACCTTCCGAAGCATTTCAACTAGGCCTGTTGTGTATAAGATGAATAGAAATGGACTGCCCAACTTGGTCGATAAATGCGGCGTATGTCATGATTTTATTCACCTAGTGATTGCTGACATGAAGCACGAACTCCACCACGTTGCTCCTCCGAGATTTTTCCGTATTTTCCACGAGAATCTTGTGCTCCGTCTTTTTGTACAACAGTTTTGCTATTGGCGGTGAAAGCCTCTTGCATAATGTGCTATTCCCCCTATAGTTGCGAGGGTTTGTCGGTTTTCTCGTCTGCTTAAAAACATTTGTAAACATATTTGTGCAAACTAAGCTGTTTTTATTTTGCCTCTATCGCTTTTATTTGGTCTCTTTCTTATGTGCTCCGTTTAGCTCTAGAGGTTATGGTTTGCGCTTCGGAAGTTTTTTTTTTATCGCGGGTATCTATTATACTTGAGCCTAACAGCTCTTTTAGTACGTTTGGGTCATACCGTAACTTAAATAGGCGTTTATTTCAATATTTGATCCACTAATCTGTGAACACATGTTATTTCAGTGCATCAGCTAGATGCAATAACTGTAGACAGATCCACGAACAGCGTTCTCACTCTCGCTATTCACACTAAGGATCTGTCTTTTGGTGGGATTATCTTTTATTTATTCTCATTCTTGTCCAATTCGTATACTTGTGAAGTGTAAACGTTCGTTTGATCTTTATTCTTTGCTAGCCAGTCCATGGCAAATAGCCAGAGACAGCATGTGTCTTAAAAACGTGACTTTCGTCGATTTAGCGCATACACGTTTATGTATTTATAAAGGTGATTTTATGTTACGTATGCATATACATACCGCCTGTGATCGTATGCATGCGTTTAGGTTAAGGAACAAAGCAGTTTCCCTTACTGATGGGTCTTGGGCTCTACATTGCGATAGGTGCACACCTGTATATCCTAACCATTTCAGCATATTTCATGTTCATGGTTTCCTTACGTTCTGCAGCCTATCCCGGCTCCTCTCCTGAGCACTCTTACAAGTAGGATACGGCCGCCGTTATTATTACTACATTTTTTTAAAAACATATCAAGCTTAGCTTAGATCCGATCGCCAGAACGTTAGAACGCGCACGTTTCGTGGTAGGAGATGAGTGAGCAGCCTGAATTCGATTCCCGAGGGTATAACTATTTAAATCGATAACCTGCTCAGTCAGTTGTTGGTTGTATGCTTGTTTAGCATACGCGTCCGAGCTTCCCGCATTCTTAATTGCATTTGCGCGCTCTCTCTCGCTCTCTCTCCCTCTTCATTGTTGTGATGAATGTCGAGAAATGCAAGTCACCGAACTACCTCAACATAGAGTTTGCGTTGTGTGTTTCTGTTCCGAGAGCTGCCTGTTGCAGGCCGGCCAGCCAGTCAACCAACTGCACGGAGTAGAATCAGAATATTCATTAAAAAATCATCAATATTATCCAATACTCGCAGCAAGACGATCTCGTCACGCTTGAGCCACCACCTTTGAGCCTTGACCTGCGCTTTGTAAGCTCGAATAATATCATTCCTACGACAAGTTCTACTACGACTATTACTATGAAGACTACTGCGACTACGAGCGCACTATCAATAAGACCACTGCCGCCTCAATAACTACAGCTACTACTACTACTATTTTAAATCTACTACGCTCGCTATTTGGTTTGAAGTCATGCTCATCGGTAAGAGAATGCACGACCCGTGTCGCGTCTAGACGTAGGGGGATCGGGGGAGGTACATGCAGTTTGACGGCAGATATTGACGTTCTCCCGTTAGTCGACACCGAGAGAGATAAGTATGGCACATATATATATATATATATATATCGAGAGAGAGAGAGAGATATCGAGAGAGAGAGAGAGAGAGAGAGCACAAATGCAAACCACACACACAGAAAAATAGAGAGAGATAGAGAGAAAGGGAAACACACGCTCTCACATGGCCTCGTTATTCTACAGACTCTATCCGACGACACAGAGGGGGCGGGAGCGGAGGATCAATAAGATCCCCATTGAGAGCAGCAGAGACGCACGAACCCCGACACGCAAACGACTGATTAAGCTGCTTCCTTCCTTCCGGCCTGCCGGGAGGCTGAACATCTGTACGTCCGTCCGTCCTCTGTCCGTTCGCCAGCCGGTTGTTCGCCAGCCAACGTGACGGCATGCGTGCCCGCCGGGACGCTTTGACGATGGCCGGTGCAATGTGGTCGCCGATAAAGAAGCATAATCTACCGAGAAACTGTCGTCGTCTTCGGTCGATCGTTACCAATAGTGCGTATGTGTGTATATATATAGAAATAGAGAGAGATATATAGATAGAGAGAGAGAGAGAGAGAGACATCGAGAGAAATAGCAAAGTAGCAATAACAAAAATCGACATCGACGACGACAACAACGATGATGCCATTGTCAGGCTAAGATGCACAAAGGCAATGACTGTTGAAACTAGTGGCGGTGGCGGCCGCGTCGGCGACTGTATTGACGGCCAACGTTTCTCGGTCTATTTGACGGTTGAGGCTTGTCATGCCCGTCGTCAGCTATTGTGAACAGTGCACACAATTGGGCTATTTATTATGTGCTCCGTCTCCTCTCCTCCTCATCATCGTCGTCGTCGTCGTCGTCGTCGCCGCTCGCTCAATATTTCCTTTTGTCTATCTATCTATCTGTCTATATTTATTTTTTATCTCAAGGTAAACGTTGTGCATTGACTGCCGTTACTACAGAGTATTTGGATGATGATGGTGGTTGTTGTGGGCAACTTGTTGAATCCTGCGGTTTCAAGGCAAACAGCCGTATCGCCGTACTCCGGATAGTTCTGCTCGAATCAAAGACGTGAAAGGCAACGTGCCTCTGTGCAGCTGAGGCAGGAGACTAGTTGGTGACCACGTTGGATCAAACTTAATTCAGCATGCTCTAAGGAGCAACTGTGGCATCAGTTGCTGCTACTACATGTGCGTTTGTGACCGAAACTGTTTTCCGAAGGTATTGGTGATTTTACTTTATAATCGTGTGTGCCAGATCGGGGGTGTCGCGTGTTGAGGTGCAGTGCTGCTGACGCCTGAAGTGCCCCCCCCCCATTTCTCGTACTGTCCGCCTCACGTTAGATGCGTTGCCTACTGCCGTTAGGCCAAATCAAGCGCAATTAGTGCGCACTTAAGAGTGTGAGCCGCCAGATGCCCCCTGCGCAGTCGATCAATTTTCGCCGCCTTATATTTCTATCGAGCATTACATGCGGGGACAGAGTGCATCGAGCTCGCGTGCTCGCCTTTCAGCAGTAGCTTGCGGCCCGTTCATCTTCTACTAGACCTGCTCGGTCGTGTCCGAGACGAAAGCAACGACACGATTGAGCTGACACAACTGCCACCACCACCACCATGATGGCATTCACGTCCTCGTCGGCCACGGCGACCACAAAAGGCGACTCGCCGATCGTGCAGCGCGCTGGGCCATCGTGCTTCGCGCCACTCAAACCGCTCTACCGCGCTCTCACCGCGACGCTGCCGCAGGAACAGCTGCCCGCCTGTCGAATGGTCAACATCATCCTGCGCACCCTCTACACGGTGCTGTTCATTGTGGCCGTGGCGCTGCTGCACACCAACCTCTACCTGAGCGAACTGTACGCGCCGTCGCTCGTCTCGTACCTGCTCGAGTTCACCACACCCTACGTGCAGCTGCTGTTCTTCTGGTTCTGCAGCGACGACGCCGCCGAGCTGGCCAACGGCTGCACGACGTGCACGCTGTGCCCGAAGCCGCGCGTCTGGCTGTCGCGGGCGCTGTCGCTCGGCGTGCCGGTAGCCGCGTTCGCCGCGTTCTACTTCGTGCGCGAGTTCGCCTACGACCCGGCCAGCAGCTGGTCGGTGTTCGGCGGCATCCTGCGCTGCATGTTCATCTTCGTCGACTTCGTCAACCAGGCGTACCTCGTGCTGCTGTTGCACCACCTGCGCGAACCCTACCTCCGGCTGCGCTACCACATCGAGACGGCTGGGCCGCTCAGCTACGGCGCCGTCTACCAGCTGCGCAAAGACTGCAAGACGCAGTTCCGCTGCCTCAACAATCTCTACTCGTTCGTCGTGCTGCTCGCGCTCGTCAACGGCGTCGTGCGGTGCGAGCTGTTCGTCTACATGCTCGACCGACGGACGCGCGCGTTCGCCTACTGCGAGATGGCCTACTTCGGCGCGCTGCTCGTCTTCGCCGGCGAGGTCAACCAGCACTGCAGCTACGATCTGGCCGCGTGCCGCGACCTCGTCGCGTCGCGCAAGTCGGCCAACGACTCAACGTTCAACCTGCAGGACATCTTGTCGATCCTGGATCGGGGCGCCGATAACGAGAGCTCGCTCACCGTGTGGGGCATTTTTGCGCTGAGTCGCCGCTTCGTCATCTGCTACTTGACGCTGGTGTTCACGGTGTGCGTCGTGTACTTTGGCCACAAATCGCCCAACCTTGTTGTCAGGTGGTGAACTTTGCTGAACTGGTGGCGCGACGAGACGAACATCTGCAACAACTGACCCTGTCTTCGGGTTCCGCTATTGAGCAGCTGGTTCCAGGTGCCAGGGAAGATCCTCAGCCCTCCGCGTCACTATTATGCATGACGATGACCTTCCCGAATGCAATAGCGCAATGACGACATCTATTTTTGAGTCATCATATGTAACAACAGACATGACTGGACACCGATATCTACGCACATTTGATGTATGTCAATCAGCCTAGCGACGGGTCGACGCATGATTAGTTCGTAGTGGGCCTTGGCAGAAGATCGCAAGGTACGCGTCAATCAGTGGCGCTTCTACATGATAACAGCCGTGTCAGTGACTGACCACAATACGACTCACTGTGGAAGGAAGTATAAGGAGTCAACGACAAATGTGGTTTCATTCACCTGATTTGGGGTATTTCCTAATAAAACTTGATGAACTTCGAATGTTTATAATCGACTTCCTTAAGATTTCACATTTGACAATTGTCACAATTTCCGTAAACGTTCGTGCCAATTTATTCGAGTAAGATAGACGGTTTAGTGACGACATATATAGAAGCGGCTTAACAGTAATCACAACGCGAATTGAAATACCATCCAGTTGCTACCAAAATGATCCCCATGAAATGCACATTTTTCTGAAGTTGTTTGCTCTATGAGTGGAATGGCAATATTTTAATGTATTGGTAAAAGCTAAAAAGTAAGCTTTACAGAATCTACATGTTGATGAACTACTTTCAATTCGCCTGTGTTTCTTTTGCCAGCCACATCCAACAGCTCGTTGACGAAGCAAAATGTTCGGTATCTTTCAATCGCATATTTTGTGAAGTACCGTCTGTAATACAAATAACGGTCTAACACAACAGGAATTTCAGTGTCACTCATTTTCAACGCATTTCTGCCTTCCGCCCTCATGCCCTTAAAAATGCTTATTTTAACGAGATCTTCAACTCCCTCGTGTCTGTTCAAACAGGATTTTGACATTCTATATATACATATATATATATATATATATATATATATAGCCTGTGTTATTTTATATCACTTAACTATGGCGAAAATTGTACACACGTTTTGGCACCGTCTGGGACCTTATAAATGACTAGTCCGGGGGGGGGGGGGTCCTATAATATAAGCCAAAGACACAGAGATTACCATACTTTGCAAGTGCAGACTACATGGTCGCGCTTCGAGTGCCATCAGAAGGGCTCGGGCTGACAAAACCAATATTACAATGACAAGAGCTGCATACTGCCGCTTCTTTTGAACATAGACACGCATGGGACAATTTAGTAGGTGTATGGCTTATATATATATAACGTAATGTCATGACATTGATTGATAACATTACGTTAGGCACACATTCATCTTTAGTACGACCTGCCTGTTTTCCACGTTCATATCTGGGCACATACACTAGAAATTATGCCTCCGTTGACGCAGTGACACAGCCGCACAACTATAGGCAACGTACGGCGTTGCCTATAGTCGTATAGTACGCTTTAAATAGGTCCCTTAATGGATTCGTTCGTTCGCTCGGTTGGCTAATGGTTACCGGCCTATTGGTGCTCACATTCTTTGAGCGTTCGTGTTTTATCCAACAATGAATCATAGACATCTTCCCCACCTTCTCAATAGAATTTAAACCAGTAGCCAGGTGAGATTTGCCATATGAGGCGAGAATATCGTGTGAGCTCCGTGTTCGCTTGTTCTCAAGTTGCTACCGGCGTCGAGTGTAGAATATCTTCCGGATCGGCCGCTCGACTATGAACTCCTCTTCACGGCTGGTCAATTCGCCCTTTTTGTTTCGAATGCGCCGTCGGACAAGGTAGAGCGCGGTTGCAGCTGCAGCCGCACGCTCCTTCGGAATTCGAATTCGTGGTCGATGTCCACTCATTAAGCCTCCTGTTGAAAACAATAAAGAAATAGCAACAACAACAATCACCACTGGAACACCATACGGCATTAGAGCTTAAAGCTCGTTCAGGGATTTGTAAATGTTTTAATTCCACAGTATGCATAGGTAGGCTTTTAGTTACTCAGTTAGCACTCTATTATTATTATTATTATTATTATTATTATTATTATTATTATTATTATTATTATTATTTATTATTTAAATTTTCGGTGTTTCCCTACAATTGTGGGATCTAAACGTGTACCCGCCTAGGCTCACCCCCGCTCCTCAATCATTATTATTATTATTATTATTATTATTATCATCATCATCATCATCATTATTATTATTATTACTCGTTACTCAGGTAAATACTCTATTGGGTTTTCACAGACAAGGGGTTGTTTAACGGCTTAGCACATCTCGTGCTGAAGAGCACTCTTATTCGTTGAACGCTTTTCAGAATGGAAATTGCCAATGTTGTTACCTTCGTTCGCTTAGTTTGCCCGACTAGGAACATGCGTGAAACGTACGGTGACGTGTCTGATTATCTGATATGTGGGCGATTGTAACGTTATGACTAGGCAAATCTCACGTACTACTCGACTGCGCAAATCGCTCAAAAACAGCTTCTATGTGTGGACACCGTGCTGTACCGAATTAGCGGTCACATTGTTCCTTGTTAGCTAAATGGTAGAACAGAACGAGTGACCCTCTTGACCGATAGACGGCAGATACTAAAATTGCTACGCACAAATCTCTGAGATGCTTTTATACCTCGACATTAGGGCTGTGGACGTGATAATGCGATGCTGGCAAGCAGTCCGTGAAACAATACTCGTTCTAAAGAAACACCAATGCGAAATATAATGCATCAAGAAGAAGGTCTTGCTGGTGGGTCCGAAATGGTGATTTTTCAAATCCTTAACAACAACTCGCTCCGTAGAGCTGGTGCGAAACGTAGGAGGTAGGCAACATTGTGCGTGCAGTGTATCCGTCACGGGGTGAATGGCGGTTACCGTATATTAAAAGTATTTATCACGTACATTAAGTAAAGCTATGTAAGGTTGCTGGAGCTGACTGTTTGTTTGTTACGTAGTTTAAGCTTCACAAAGTGAGCGCGCGTCGTTTTGTGTAACGCAGTTTGTGCACGTATAGACATACATAGACCGCCACACTTGCATACACCTTATATATATATATATATATATATATATATATATATATATATATTTATAGACTACAAACATAGCGAAATACTGCGAATAACAATGTATCGGAAGTTTGACACGCATTTTTGGAACAAAACGAAGGCTAATACAATCAACTACGCGTGTCATTTGCTTAGAAAGGGATACAAATGGCAGTAGCGCTGGTGGCAGACGCTTACCTGCGCAGAGAACAGATGTATAGTGGTGCAGGGACGTTTTGTGCCTGATCTAAGAAGAAAAACCCTCGGAAACTTATCAGCGTGTAAGTTTCTGATGTCGCGTGTGTGTGTGTGATTAATTTGTATGAGCAGTTGCGGTTTGATCTCCGCGATCTTTTTCGGCGGCTGAGCTTAGTCTATAGTCTAGGGTGTGTCTGTCTGTCTGTCTGTTTGTTTGTTTATCGACAAGCACGACGCAGGATCCATCGGTGTATAGCTTTCATTTCGCGAACAGAAACAAAACGTATGGCTACGCTCTTGTCTGTGTAGTAGGTATCCGCTCTACTGCGTTTCGATCGTGGAATGGTCCCGTTGTCTCTCTTCCTCCCCCCCCCTCTCTCTATTTCTCCCTGCCGACGGCCTGGTCAGCTCTGAGCGACGGCGAGGCGGCTTTCTTTATTAGTTGCCCTTTCACCATCTCCCCCCCCCCCCCGTACTGGCACGCCATCAGCCGATCAACAAAGCGGAGCTCCTTAACAGAAGCCACTTAGGAAACAGCGGAACCTCATAGAGTTGGTTTTTGGAGCGTGAAGCGCAAAACCCTTAAGACTTGGATCTATTCTGTACATCTTTTCTGTTTTGCACCATTCTACCTGTCATTGAAATGCTACAGCAGCAGTGTTTCTGTGGCGCGCATGTATTGGTATGTGTCTTACTTTCGACTAAATTCGATGACCGACGTTTAGACAAAGCTGACGCGTGTCGCGAGCATCCTTGACCGTAGGCGCTTATAGGGGTGAAGTTGCCGAACATGTACATGCCAAACCCGTGAATCAGATTGTGATGTATAGCAGAAACACTATTCAAGTTCAGGTACATAGTAGTAGCTCAACGACTGAATATATATATATATATATATATACATATACACATGTGTATATACATGTGTATGATTTATTTTCTCCCGCTCCCTTTCTCACTATTTATCGTATCTTACTGTACTGCCGCGGGTTCGCACAAATGAATGCGTACTGTGCTGACCGCACGCGAATGAATGCGCCAATCGGCAAGCTCCTTTTTGCCTTCCCGACTGCTTCACTGGTAGGAGCTGAAGGAGTTGATGGCAAGACTTGACCGGCCTCGACGAGTTCGCATTATTACCTATCTACTTACCTGTCTACTTATTCTACCTTGCGTTCTTTTCGTTCAGCTCGGCTGCTATATCGAGTACTTAGCAACAGGCCAGCAATCAAAACAATGACACTAATTGCACCAATAATTTACTCTTATTACAAACTACTAACACCACCACCACTACTTCGACTGAACACTCCCAGCATCGTTTTATCACCGTGATTAGCGTTATTAATTACTACCACCAGTGCGTTACGATTACCGTTAGACGATCGTATTGCCATCGCTGCTCTCCCCTTTCTATATATATATATATATATATATATATATATATATATATATATATATGTGTTTGTGTGTGTGTGTATATATATATATATATATCGGAATTCTTCGAAGATTTAAATGGCCCGCGCTCTTCTTTTGCCCTTTCGACCAGTTTTTAGACGACCCCACCGACTTCCTAACCATCTGTAAAAGCTTTGCCGTCTGTCGTCTACTCGCTTTAATAAATGAGCGAAATGCCTCCGATATGGAAGAAGCTGGTCACGAACACATTAATAGTCAGACGGCAACGACGAGAACGTTTTAGCTTGCCGTCATTGCCTACTGCGGCGCGTAACCAGCTAAAGTTAAACGGCGCCCGCACAGTCGATCGTCTTCAACGTTCACACACACGTATATACGAATATAAGAGGTGTTCAAATGAAAAGGTACGAAGTCGTCATACAACAATTCGTTTGGGATGGCGTATTGAGACATCTCAGTACGTGGCATAGTTGTACCCATGACGAAAAGGAGTAGCAGGTAGTCATGTGTCCCGTCCAATTGACGCGTCAGTGCGTATGAGGACATTGTGGCATCTTCATTGCAAACTTCGACGATTTAGAAGCAGCGAGGTGTCAATCAGATTTCTAATTGACAATATTCACCGTCGAATGATAGCCGTGTACAGGAGAGCCCGTTTTCTGAAGGACAAGAGTGTTTGAGTAATGACCCGAGACCAGAGCAGGCAAACACGGTAATAACGGCCCAACTTATCGACAAGGTGAACGACCTAGTGAGAAGTGATCGGCTTGTCGCAGTGTGAATGTTGGTGGCAATAGTGGGGGTACGCGTTAGAATATTGTGGTCAATTGTGCACGATAGGTTGGCTTATCGGAAGGTGTACGCGCGGTGAGTTTCTAAGAAACTCAGCGACGAACTCAACGGAAAGGCATTACGATTGACGTATACTGCGAGACACTCCGTAGCCTACGCAACTCCATTAAGGCCGAACGGCCTAGGCTGCTGACGGAACTATACCCACAATGTCGTTTTGTATCTGTTTAATTGAAGAAAAATTATGTATATATATAAAGATTAAGAATCGCACGGAGTGAAAGGTTAATTGCAAAATACACTGGTCATAATTCGCGTCGAACTTATCATTATTGCCTTGCGCTGCACTTCTTAGGTTCGAATTCCCGGCCGATTGTTTTTCATGATTGAATTGCAAATACAGATTTGACGCTAAAAAGGGACACTATTCTCTGCTCTGTCCAAAAGGACAGTTTGAAATGAGCACCACAGACGTCTAAATACGAAAATATTGCGTTCATTGCATTAATAAAAATAGAAGGGTCTCCAAGACAGAACATTTCATAAAAAATGCGTCTGATATATATATATATATATATATATATATATATATATAAGGCCTCAACAAGAGCTTAACCAAATCCTTTTAACTTCTTGATTTCAGTGATGTACCATCCAATCTCCACATTCATGAATTGGGTCATCGTAGGTTTATTGGCATAAACCTTTGACTTAAAAAGAACAATCTAGAGAAAGAAGTCCAAAGATGTTAAATTGCACGATATACACGACCAATCCTGCTGGTGCAACAGTGCAATTGTTACACGTGATATGAAAGCGGCACCGTCCTGTTGGAATTTTACTCAAATGCTTGCAGGCACTTCTGCCGCTGCAAACTGTTTACCAACATTAACGCTGGCCCCGCAGAGCGAAAGTTACCGATTGGCAAAGCATAGAAAATTAGCATGCCTAGCATAAGCATCTTAACGCGAAAAGGACATTCACTAGTACCATCGTCTTAAAATGGCACGACAAAAGATAATGCACTTTAGTGACTGGATTTTCTTGTGTGCTACTTCTGTGCTCATATTTTTGAAATTCAAGGCCATATTAGGCACGGTCGACCATTTAATTATTTAAGATGATTCCGTTTGAATGAATAGGCTTGTCGGAGAAAAGTTACGTAAAAGGATCAGGGATTCCAGCTTCCTAAAAAGAACACTGTTAGTCGTCATTTGTCGTATTCGGCTAACGTATATGCTGCATAAGCATAAACTGTCCGTGGAAGACATGAAATTGAGACTTAGACTTCCTAAAACATCATGTTTAGTTAAAATTATCTCCGATTAAAACATACGTTACGGGAGGCCAACAATCCATTCTATAACACTGAATTAATAATATTGTGGGTCTGGAGAGGCTTTAACTTCAGGAATCGATTTTTCATTACGGGATTTGCAGTTTGATTTCCTCGATCTGCGTGCGAAAACAATAACAGGAAGTTTTTTAAAGTATATATATATATATATATATATATATCAAGTGGGTAAGTGTGGTACCTCACTGTGGTACCAGCGACATGGAATACACGCCTTTCGCGTGCCAAAAGGGCAAGAGAACAAGAGGCAGCCGGTTCGTTTCAGACTAGACCTAGAAACCCGACGATGAAAAATTTACTTCTAGGATTACTTCACTCAATGGCAAAATCAGACGTCGGGGCTGGCTTTGTGGAAGTCGCTAATGACCGCGCTGAAAAGGACGGGGAACGAGAGGTGTAAACGTGTAGTGCTCTTAGCGGACCACGGAATAAAAGTCAGACTAGCAGATTTCTACGCAAATCAGAGTCATTAGACACATATGTCGCTGTAACTCAAAAATGGAATAATACTATTAATAAGTATATATGTTTGTTTATTAAAACAACTATATATATAGTAGATTAGTTACTAGATTAGTCCAAAAGTTCCGTTTTTTTTTGTGAGTTTTACTGTATCGCTCTAAATTTTACACATAAACGAATAATAATGATGGCAAGCGTAAGTTGTTAAGAAACTATTCTTAGTTTGTTTACCAACTTAACCTTCAATGACATCGAAAGTTGTCTGTTGCAGGTAGCTATGCTTCCTTTCTAAGTTATGGTCTCGTATGTAGAACAAAAAACAATATTTCAAGGATTTGGGTTTTAATATAAATAAATGATACTTTAGCATACTAGGCGTGCCGAATCTGCACAGAACATGCGATGTACGTGACAAGCAAGTGCATGCTCTAATCGTTGCGTAATCTCATATGGCGCGCAATCCTTACAATGCCACATTCCAGTAGCCAGATCGTGATGCAGAGTAATAAATGCAAACCAAGATCTAAACTGAGTTTACCACGGTACTAATTCATATTCGTTTACTATTCAGCGAACTCTATATTTCTAAGATTGTAATTTGATCTTTCTGTGTTTTTGCTTTGCGTGAGAAATGCGTGTGGGGGGGGAGGCGACCGACTGACTCTAAAAGTCGCTGGTTTAAGGCGCCATCTTCTTTCATTTCGAAAATGTCATGTTGGTATTATTATACTGGAATGACAAGTAAACCCGAAGTATGAAACACGGATGTTCTGTAAGGAGCGTGTGTTTAAAAGTAATCAACTGAACTGAACTGAAAACAATAGTATACGTAATTCAAGAAGCAGAAAGAAGAATAAAGAAATTGCTAAGGGGTGTTAGCAAGCGCGGACTGTCCGCATAGACGTACCCCTTCCGCCTCGTCGACCTCCTCGGCCACCGCGAGCGTCGGCGGGTGCGGCGCAGAGCAGTACCATCACCAAGAACATAGCCATGCTCGTGACCAGCAGTAGCCGGGGTAGCGGCGAACCTCGTGTCGAGGGGAACAACATCTTCGGTATCTTCAGCGGGGCCAGCCAAGTACAACAAAGTCAATCGAGTTACAGTAGTCGAGAGTGCCGCAGACCGTGTCCTGGTCGTCGTTCCGTTCGTTGGTTGCCGTTGCGAAAAAGACAAACCTAACAATAACGATGTCAAAAACAGCAACAACAGGAACAACAATCTCAACGACGGCAACAACAGGAACAACAACAACAACCTCAACGACGGAAGTCACAGCAAGTGGCAAACAACAAGTTACTGGACCAGGTGAACTTCTAGTCCGGCGGATCAGGAAGGCTCAGTTCGGGGGTGGCTCATGTCAGGGGCTCTCAAGGCACAAGGGCAGCGGTCAGCGGGGCTGTCTGCCAAGCGGCTTGCACTAGCACAATGCGCAGATAGACGACGTGCGTTGTGCGAAAGAAGATCAATCTCATATCCCTCTCTTTTTCTCTCATGTCTCGACGTCGCATGTCGGTTGCCTCGGTGGGATGAACTCTCACGTCAACGCTCGGCGACGTACTGAGTGCGTATTTGAGCGCCTGCGCGGGCGGGCGGCCGGCGGGCGACCGACGGAGCGGTTGATTCTATCTGACCGTCGGACAGATGAAGACTCACTGTACTGGCAAGCTGCTTATACCCAGCAGAACAGGAAGCAAGCGGCGAAAGCATGCGATAGGCGACCAGAATACATGAGATAGGTGATGATGATGAAGATGATGATACCGGTAAAGATGATGATGATGATGTTGCTAGCACTAATGGTAATGATGTTGGTAAAACTGATGATGATGATGATGATTATAAAGACGACGACCACAAGATGACAGTTGTAGTTGCAATAATAATAGTAGCAAAAGGATCAATAAGTGATACACGCAGCAGCAATAATAATAATATTACTCCAATAGAGTACTACTGCTCCAGTAGAGTGCTGCATCAGTAAAAGTGGATGAACCTCTACTCGAGGTCCATCCACTTTTACTGATGGTAGGATGTGATTGGACTGTGATGTTGGTGCCAGCTAGAGTAGCCGCGGTAGTGGCCCACATGAACATCGTCATTACTCAGTGTCCCTTTGTATCCACGTACGTTCGAATAGATGTCCATACGTATAGGAAATTTGTAGTATGTGTTATGTACGCATGCCTGTCTGTGTGTATTGTGTGTTTACATGTATGTATGTACGGTCACGTGTATATATATATATATATATATATGTGCCTTTTCCATGAGTACTCGAAGTAAGCACCAAGAACGAACCTACGCCTTAGCTAGATCTATTCGTACGCAGACGTATCGTCTCTCATTGGAATCGTTTATCGACACCCGACGTACGCCAAAATGTTCGAGGTTTTCTTACTCTCGTTATCGTCGTTGTCGTCCCCGTCGTCGTCGTCATCATCATCATCAACGTGGGCCAGGAACGCAGCGGCGGTTGATCGAAGTGCGTGACATGAGGGCCCGTTGCCTCGCGTAGCGGACGCTATGATAGGGCGGCGGGGAGGATGGGGTGTGGGGGCAGGTAAGTAAGAGTGCCTCTGCCGCACTACGAGTGCTCTTTAATTACTTCTAAATAGAAGACAAATAGGATCGATAGGAGACGAACAACTCACTGATCGGCATGGGCACACCAACAACAACATCATCATCAACAACAACAACAACAACAACAACCGCAACAACAACAACAACAACGACGACGACGACAACAACAGCAACAGCAGCAGCAGCAACAACAACAACAACAACAACAAGTGTGGGCAGAACGCGACGTGAGCGTTAGTACTATTATTGTAGCTATGATTTATATAACGTAGTCGGGGGCACTCCATTGCATTCGCCAACTGCGCTTTGCCGAGAGTGGCGACGTTCTGGTGGGCTGGCCGGCGACATCTGCGTGTCGCGCAATCAATTTTGTAGCTTTACAACGGTTTGACTGTCAAGAGACAAGCGATCAAATTTAAGTGCGTGTCGTGTCAGTTCTGTTTTGTGTCGGGCTGTGGCCAAAACAGCACTAAATCTATACGTCAAACAAATATTTGGGTGCAAGTTTCTGGAGCATTGTCGCCTGCCGCAAATGAGACCACACACAAGAGCTCGCTAATCCTTTTTTTTCTTTTCTTTTGTGCCGCTTAAGACACGACGAGGCAATGCTGTTGTCCAGCTTTGCCGCACGGTACGGTTCGGGTCTTTAAGCTCTGTGTAAGCCATGTGTAGCTGAGCCCTGTAAGCCCTGTAAGCCATGAGTAGTTACTGCGTAATTATAGATAAAGAATAAACACGCGTGCCTCGCAGGTCTCCCTTACATACCCCTCTAGAAGTAAAGATTCTTTTTGTAGCATCCTTGAGAAATGAGTCAGGCCTTCGCTCTGTAGCTACTACTTGTGGCATACATAAATGCAGTAGCGTAATGAGCTCAGCTAATTGCTACGGTACAGCTACGAATTTAGAGTGAAATAAAATCGTTCAATTAATTATAAACTTCAAAGAAAAAAGAACGCTCTTGTCTTTTTTGCTCTGGCAAAAGTAGCTTGTTTGACAGTTTCTGACAGTTTCGTTAGGGGAGCGGCGTATCGTTCCGTTAATGGTACCACATAATGCTTTAGTGCTTCCGAGTAGTTTTAAACGTCAATAGGAAACAACCCTTAGTAGTTTCAAATACGTGAGGATATGCTTAATTCGTAATTCGTTTTGTAGGTGAACGTGCTCCGTAGTGGGCTAAAAATACGAGTGCCAAACGCTGCAAAATGCGATGTAAGTAATTCGTGTTTTTTTTTTAGAGAAACATGTGAATGCATTGATTGTCTTCTACCCTTATAGATCTTTATTTCGGGGAAAAAAACAGTCATAACCGTGTATGTCTGAATATGTGCATTTATGTAAACATATTTATATGTGTATTAAACAGTTTATGTATGTATATATATAACATTTGTTAAAAGTATATATATATACATGTAATGGCTAAAAGAAGCTTAACTAAAAGCAATACGGTTTACAGGCCAGTCCTGTGGGGTTTCTTACCATGAACAGGCTATGGAAATATTTTGGAGCTGGATACAGCAATGGTATCAACGCGTACTGAGGTAAGCACATATTAGTAGCCGGGAGTCACGTCGTACATATGATGCAAAACAATATTCGTTCAAAGGGCTCTATCCATGCTCTGGCAGGATATCGACGCGATACAAACCGCTGTGCTTCGCCTGATATTTTTGTTTGGGACAAGCAATTCGAGTTCTGCAAAAAGAAATGGCCATCAACATAATTCTATAGAAGGCTAAAACAAAGAGAGAAGGACCAATGGTGGAGGGAACTCTGACGGTTGTACTTCTCGAAGTACGCAACGCCTTCAGCTCATAGGTCATTAGAAACGTAATAGTCCTTTTACAGAAGGGAATATTCATGTATCTTTATAGGAACATAGCATCCTACTTCAGCAGCCGTGACTCTGCCGGCGTTCCACAGGGTTTCATACTAGGGCCCCTGCTCTGAAACATGGCGTACGATGACATACTGAGACTCTGCAGAGTGGAGAAGATCTAGAGGATCGCTTACGTGGGCATCCCAGCTATCTAGGTCACAGCACGTGCGGGGGCCCTGATTTAAGGAAATTTACAGGTGCCCAGCTATGTGGTGAACGACCGAATAAAAAGAGAACGGCCAGCGACAAAAAAGCAAGGCGTTACTTCACGGGCCAAAAGAGTTATCCGCTTAGCATTGAACGGGGTGAGCATAAGAATCAGCAAGTTCTCTTGATGTCTGAGTGTCTCAACAGAAACGGCTCTCAAGAGCAATCTCAACATTGACAACGTGACCGCCAAGGAAGAAAGCAAATTGTTTAGATCCTGTCGGAGGCGCGCGGAGAAACGGAAAGCTAGAAAAGGCTTTTCGCCTCATTACCGGAGTCCATTATCCCGTGCGTTTTTCTAGATCAAACACTATGAAGCTGAAACGTATTAAAGCGCAAAGAAACCGAGGCCCGGAAACGGACGCCTAGAAAATGATACGATGAATTGACTAATACATTAGCAAACGTACCACCAGAAGCCTGGGCCTGTCAGGTTATCCCCGACCCCCCCCCCCCCCAGAGAACTGGCTTAACAGAGACCTTGGGGACGTCAGCTAATATGTGAGCAGCAGGCGGGTATTGTTACGGGCAGGGGCGCCTTTAAAAATGTCTGCATACGATAAGCAAAGCTTCGGACGCCAAGTGTGTCACGTGCGAGATAGGCAAGGGGATTGACGTGACCCACAAATTGTTTATCTGTTCAGCACTTGAAGGCATGCGATAGGGCAGACATGGAAGTCGCAGATGTAGTGTCACTGCCATGATCAAGGCTGAGTGCAAATGCGAGTCGGGTATCAAGCGGAGCAAGAAAGCATAATGAAAAGGAAAACCGAACTGGAGAAAACAACGAGCAGGATGGACGAGCCAACAACGAGATGGAATGGCGGCTGAAAACAAACAACGTTAGAAGAGCAAAACTATGCGCATGGAAGAATCTCCATTTTCAGCCAAGTGCAAAAGTCGAAAGGCCGGACGCGTGATGGGTGCATTCGCTAGCGCCTCGCGACCGAAAGAGACACATAGGGCGCGGGTTCGAGCCCTACCGTTACACATTGTCATTCTTTTTGGGTGTCCGTCTATGAAGCAATGCAAAAAGCAGTCCCGTGTACTTTAAATTTTGGCTGAGGCTCAGCTCGAAATCCAAGTGCAAAAACAAAACACACTAGTTGGAAATAGTTGTAACATATAGTAAAGTAAAACAAAATAAAAACGAGCCAGCGGCTGCAGGATCACCATCAACATGATCATCATCATCATCGAGGTGACTGGGTGATATATTGGAGCAGCGATTCGCTACCCGCCGCTATCCCTAACGCCGCCATTGATCCGCCGTTGCCGCTGCTGGCCTTGTCGTTGCCGTCGTGATCAGCATTGTTATCAATGACCGTTACTCACGCATTGGTAGCAAAAGCCAGGCCAGCCGTGACGGGGTGGCCGCGGCAGCAAATGCGCAGAATCACCGACCCCCGCTCGGAGGCCGCGTCAGCGGGACAGTGCCATACGCCAGCGATGAATAGTAGTCGGATAGTTGTTCTGCTATTAGTAATAGTAGGTAGTAATAGTGGTGGTGCGTGGTAGCGGCGACAGGCAGCAGCAGATGGATGCGGGCATGTACTGATGACGTCACTAATCATACGAGCCACACCACAGCAGCCAAAGCGCCGCGATTTACGCGACCTACCCCCCCCCCGGCGGCGATCTTTCATTGCTGCTTACTGCTGCGACTAACTACAGGCAAGCAGCAACGAAAGCAGCGGAACAGAAGCAGAAACGACAACGGCAACAACAACAACAAAAATAGAAGCAGTACTAACACAACACAAACAGAAGCAGCACCTGCAACAACGACAACACCAACAACAGCAGGAGCAGCACCTGCTAGAATAACAGCAACAACAACAACAGAGCAGCACCAACAACAACACAAACAGAAGCAGCACCTGCAACAACGACAACACCAACAACAGCAGGAGCAGCACCTGCTAGAATAACAGCAAAAACAACAACAACAACAACAGCGCAAACAAGCCGACAACCTCGACCGAGCAAGATAGCTTAGTGGCAAAAACCTTTGTCTTGCATTTGGGAAACCTGGGTTTGAGATCCAGACCGGCCACTCCTAAATTGGTTTTTATGGTTCCCAATTTAAACAAGGTGAATGCCGGAGTGGATAAAAATCAGCCATGATCGAAAAAAAAACGGGGAGCACAGATGTCTCAATAAAAATAGATGGTGCATTACCATCCAACCCCCCCCCATTAAGTAAAAAAGAAAGTTAAAAAACAACAACAACAACAACAACAACGGCAAAAGCAGTACCTGTAAAACGACGGTGGCAACAACAACAACAACAACAATAACAGCAGCAACTGAAACAGCAGCGGTAGCGGCAGCGGCAGCTACAACCGATCGTAGTAGTTCGATGTGTGTGTTCGATGGTCAGCCCTACCACCATCAATAACACTAACACCAGCAACAACAACAACAACAACAACCACAACGTCGACATTATCACCACGGGGCGTGTGAGAGGCAGATGGATTAGGATCTACGGTGCCGGTGAGCTTAAGTTCGTATCGTGCCGTCGTGTCGGTGTTACATCGTCTGCCGCGTTCAGATCTCAGACTATTGCTATGCTCTCTCAAGTGGCCAGAGATCTGAGCACGTTGAGACTGCATACGTGTGAGCAATGTATGCGGCTTATGCTACAGATGCCCTGCATTCTGTGGCCTGTTGGTGAGTGAGTGGCAACGAGCTGTGACCATGACAAGACTTTGGTTGGACGTGTGCCGCCATGTGTGCTGATGAATGAGGCAATCGAATAATATCAGGATCATATACGCACAGGTGGTGCAACAACCAACAAAAAGGTGACCCTCGAGAACTGATGACCGCAGACAGCTAAACTAAGTTAATAAGGAATAAAAAAATTAAGAGTTGAAAGGGGAAAGAAGATAAGAAAGAAAAGAGGGGGGGGAGAGAAAACGAGAAGAGGGGAATAATGGCAATAGAAGGCTGTCAAGTGTTTCGACAGCATTAACTTTCACACCAACCAATACGGCTGAAACGTGGCAAATTCCGCTGCAGCCAAGTTCATTCAGGGCGAGAAGTTGTCGTATCTTCGACGGAGACAGTGTTCTCTGATGAATGGACAAAGATAGACATTCTCAATCGTCATCGTCGTTCATGACTTGATGTTGTTGTTAATATTGCTGCTGCTGCTGCTATGTTGTTGGTCGTTGTTGTTGTTGTTGTTGTTGTTGTTGTCGTTGTTGTTGTTGTTGCTATGTTATTGTTGCTATGGTTGTTGCTTTTGTTGCTGCTGCTGTTCAACTTTTCAGCCAGAGGTTTCGTCACAGACGTTACTTCAGGCTAACATTTCACTCACTCACTCACACTCATAGACACCGAATCATGCACAGCGTTTTTGGCGTGCATGCCTGGCGTGTGCGTGACTGGAAACCTAATCTCAAACGGTGGTAGGTAACAAGAACCGCAACGATAAACCAACGAGCGCGCAGAACAGAGCGGTTCGGCCGATTTCGGCAACCAACCGCTGCGGGTAGGTGTCAGCTGCTGACTGACGACCCCAGCGGGGAGTTCGCTGCTTCCTGCTTCTTCTAGCTGGCTGCTAGATCGTGTTTGATGTCTCACTTTGTGTGATGTCTCTAGACGGCCACGATGCTCGGCGGATGCCCGACGTTTCTTCTGCATCATCATCATCATCATCACGACGACGCTTGCCATCGCATAGGGACGCCATCGGTACTGGGAACAGCACAGCACCGCCGAATTGGAGGCCACCGCCGAGAATAGATACCTACCTAATCCTCTTCCTCTCGATCCCGCGCGACGCTGTCGCTACCGCACGCAGGCCGGTAGGTGCTGCGCACCGACTGATCTGACACTTTGAAACAGAGACATCGATCTAGCTATCTCTAGCTAAATATCCAGCTATTTATCTTTCTTTCGTATGCTGAAGCGAAACTGATCACTAAGATCACGAACTTCTTAAGGGGGAAACGGCCTAAATGGGGTGACGGAAATAGTGAGCTCTTAAGGGTGGTGTAGCGGCTGCGAGAAAATGGAAGACAGTGAAGGAAACAACGCGCAAACATCGTGCAGAATGGTACAATGTGGAATGATACGCAAATAAATATGTTTGCACTAATGCTTCGCGTGGTCTTCGGCATGTTCGTTGTAGCAATGCAAAGCAGTGCTACTCTTGATGGAGCTAAGACGCCTGATTATAGTTAAAGACGGTCCGATTTCGTCACAGGCTTCATCAAGATCTGTCTGCATCTAGCTGTACACCAGGCGCCCCACTTGCAAAGAGGCTGCCTTAGATTAGATAGTTTTAAGTAAGATTAAATGCAATTCCCCACCAATCCAGGATGCTAAACCCTGTATTTGTTGATGTTTACGTTGTTCTTGTTGTTGTTCTCCTATTTTTGTTGTATTGTTGAATAGTCCTGCTGTTGTTGTTGTTGCTATTGTTTCCGCCTCGGTTGTTGTTAATGTTGTTGCTGCTGTTGATGTTCTCGTTGCTGTTGCTCTTGTTGCTGTTATTGTTGTTGTTGCTCTTGTTGCAGTTTTTTGTTGTTGTCTTTGTGATTATTGCTGTCCTTCTTGTTATAACATTTTTCTTCTTTTTACTTTTGATTTAATTTGCTTGCTGATGTTACCCTAGTTTAACTGTAGTAACGATCGCGTAGAAATACTGCGTACCAGTAATGGTAGTAGTAGTGTACTATATATTACGAGTAGCATAACTGTATCGTGTTGTCGTTGTGATTTTGTTGCTATAGTTGTCCCGCGTTCTCTCGTTGCCATGATGTGTTGATTATGTTGGTCTTGATGTTGCTCCTAATATGCATGTCACAGTTTCAATGCGTTTCTCCTCTACGATAGGAACATGTTTTGCCCACATCGGGCTGTGCTGCTCACCAAACCCACGTGTTTTGAATGGCAGACTACCACGGCTCGTTCTTCGTTTAACTGGTGACTACATTGCGATTGGACAACATACAAATGGCTGATCCGTTCGTTGTTGTTGTTGTTGTTGTTGTTGTTGTTGTCACTTTTGCTGTTTTTCGTTTGTTTTTCTGTATGGCATGGTATTGCATTCTTATTTGTCTTTAAGCTTTAACAAAATGACAAATTGCAATAATAATAATAATAATATTAATAATAAGTTGAGTCTGGGTGGGTGGCAAACCACGCAGACGCCAGAAAACGGGTTAAATACGCTGGACTGGCAACAAGATATACTTTTGTGCCTATTGCCATGGAGACGCTAGGACCAATCAGAGATTTGAGTAAGCGAATTCAGGAGGTCACAAGCGACCGAAGAGAGGATCAATTATTGAAGCCAGCGTTGTCTTTGGCCGTTTGCAGAGAGAACGCGGCATCTATTTTGGGCGCCATGGAGTGAAATAAGTATTTAAAGAATTTGCAATAATACGATCTCGTAATTGTAACATTGTTTAACATGTAAATAATAATAATAATAATAATAATAAATAACACCATGCTGGACCCAAACTCCTTCCGCATGGTGTCAGCCCTTAAGAATGGCGCCCCCGTCTGCCAGCCCTTTTCTTGCCTGCCATGCGGCCAGCCCGTCGACTCTGACGGTCTACACCCGTTAAGCTGTCTGAAAAGTCCCGGCAGACTCACAAGACACGCTGAACTCAACGCCATAGTACGAAGAGTTCTTAGAAGGGCAGCGACACCATCTACACCCGAGCCAAAGGGTCTTAATGGCTGCAATGAGCTGCAGCCTGACGGGGTCACCATCCCGCTATGGTCACACGGAAAAAGCCTTGTATGGGATGTTACGGTTTCATGCACGGCGGCCTTGTCGTATTTATGTCACAGCGCAGTCGAATTTGGATGAGCACGCGGATTCTGAAAAACCAAGGAAGTATCTCGAGCTATCAAGAAGCTACCACTTTGTGCCCATTGCATTTGAGATACTTGACCCCATTCGCACAGGTACAGCGAAAATCCTGAAAGATATCGGAAAACGCATAGAAGACGTTACGGGTGATCGACGCGAGGCCATCTTTTTGAGACAGATGATGTCTTTGGCCGTTAGTAGAGGGAACGTGGCTTCAATCATAGGCGCAATGAACTGACAAGGGTACAAAGCAGAATGAAACTGGCTTAAACGTTCATACCTCACAATTGTTATACCGGCATAAAATAATAATAATAATAATAATAATAATAGCAGAGTAACCAACAACAACAGCGACAGCTATAATAGATAAGACAACAGTCGGCAGAAAATGGACGAGGCTGTAACGCGTGAAGATGCGACGCTAAACGGAGGAGGCAGATGTTGCAGGAAAGGTACTACTATTACGACAGTAGCAGCGGCAGCAGCAACAACAGCAGCAGTCGAAGAAGCAGTTGTGATTTTAGTGGCAGTATTAACAACAGTATTCGCCGGCGTTATTTTGACGCTGGTCTACTAGGCGCCAACTGAAATGGTCAACGGTATCAAAAGACGAGGACGCCGCGCATCGGAATGATACGATCGATCACAGCCCACCAAACAGCCGTAGTATTGATCGTCTCGAAACAAGCTCACGCAATTATAAGCACTCGTGCACATATATATATATATATATATATATATATATATATACCGAGAAGATAAGCATATTTCCTCCTACTCGGCAAACCTGGTAGATCAGCACACAAGATTCCGAATGGTATTTGGTCCCATCTTCTGGCCGCGCGCCAAATAACGTTGGAACCCCTAGAGTTACTATGTTGGTTCCGACTCACAACTCTCAATGCCCGTACAATTCTGTTGCTGTTCATAGCTTACCGAAGCCCATCTCGTAACACTTTATCGATGGTGTGACAACAAACAGGGCTTCTGAGGGCGACGAGCGTATCGTCCTTAAATAAAAATTCAAATAATGTAAAGTCCTAAAATAGAAATCTAAATAAGAAGTAAAATAATGTAACGTCCCAGACAGAAATTAATAGGATTCTCGAAAGGCAGTCTTCGTGATAATCTCTGTGATAACCAATAAACCGCTCCAAATCTCTTTTCCCCGCGGTGTTTGCTGGTAAAAAGTATCCAAATGCAAGTTAGCAGTCACATCCCAATTAGGAAAAGTTCAACCAATCCAAAAAAAAAAGAATAGTAGAAGAAATGTACTACTAATTACCTATTAGGCGAACTTAAAGGTAATAATTAGCACACGTATTACTGTCATTGCATCTTATCATTTATTTCGACAAGTTTATTCGTTCACCTTTGCAGAAATGTGAAATAAGAGAGCAATAAAAATCGTCGGTTTTACTTAGTAAATTGTCACAAGCCGAGAAAACAAAATGCCAGAAATATGGAAAATACGTAAACTGTAAAATGTCATGAAGAAATGTAACAGATAAATATACAAAAAACAGCAGCAAAACAATAACAGTACAGCGCATAGCAATGCTCAAGTATGCATTTTAAGGCCTCTTAAGATTACATGAGGAAACCGCGCTCTTTCAGACTAGACCACTAAGTTGAGGTTATTAACATATGCCTAAACATGCTTTCAATAGAATTCTACTTTATTTTATTGGTAAACTACTTTTAATTGTGTTTTGTACAGCTAGGTTTGGCAATATCACAACTATATTGACAAAAACGTTGATGTGACATACATACAAGCCAGACAGAGGTCATCAAATTGACGTCAAACATATCAAACATTAGGTAACCTAATGGAGTTGTTGCCGAAAAGGCAGTTACTATGTCAGGGCAGCATCTTGAAAACCGGCAATCTATATACTAAATAATGTATACGCAAAAATCTTTAGTAAGTTAGTATTAAATTTGTTGCAGCTAAATTCTACATAATTATTTGCGAAATAATATTGATTCTGACCATATACTCCTGAATGATGTGGCGCATTTTCGCATTGTTGGCCGAACTGTTGTTTTTACGCATTTGTTGCAAAGAGCTACTGTAACCGATATTATAGGAACATACCTTTACAAAATTTTTTTTAACTTGCACACTTTTGTTCAAGGGATTAGCGTGCAGAGCAGTTTGCCGATGTTATTTCAAAGACATGACGTTATAAAACGAGTGTTATTGGAAACATTTTCTTCAATTACTTAAAAGCAATGTCGTTCCTAAGTCTCTCGGCGGCAACAGAAGGGTCTCCTAAAGTTGCATGAAGCATCGTTGTCAATAGCAGTACATGCACGTTGATGCAGACCTAGAGGAGATCATTCTTCTTATAGGGAAAAGGAAAATGCCCAAAGAAATGCCAGAGATGTTCAGAACCAGGCGACTGCATAGATCGCTGCTTCGACCAGGGGTCTTCCCTATTACCCTTTATTACGTGAATAAAGCAGTTTTTATTCTACTCTAAAATGCCAAACAAGAAACAAGACGGGAGAGAGAAAGAGGTGGAAGAGTTTGAGAGGTACCGCACAAACAGATAAACAACACGCGGTCCGCATAAACGCATCGCACTACCCCTAACTAGTCTTGACTACGTTATATAGACCACCACTTGCGTTTCTGCGTTTTCTGCCTCGCTCGCTCGCTCGTTCGCTCGACCGTTCAAGGGTCCGTCCAAGAGAACGCGAGAGACATCGTCGCATTGCCAGTCAGAGAACGACAGAGAACTGACGGCATTGGTCGCGTCGAGTAGAGCTGCCTAGAGAATGCAGCTGTAGAGAAGTCGCAGAAACTGCAGAAGCCGCATACGTTGTTGTTGTTGTTGTTGTTGTAGAAAAAGAAGTAGCAGTAGCAGTTTTAGGGAGGGAATAGGGAGGGATAAGGAAGACACGAATAGACAAGGAAGGCGATCATTGACTGGGCAGACAGCCCGGCCGGGTCGGGCCAGCAACACCGCTCACCGATCGAGATGGATCACCACCTTGAAGTTCGTGCGCGCGCGTCCGAGCCGGGACAAGCGTCGGCCGATTGTCGGGCTGAGAGGCGATCAGCAGCCGATTTGGTGTGCACCCATTACCACCAACACCACCGTGGATCGCCCATGATGCTGGTGGTGGTGGTGGTGGTGGTGATTCAAACAACGACGATGACGACGACGACGACAACACTGATGCTGATGATGGTGATGATGATGAGTATGGTTGTAATAGTCGTAATAATAATGGAGGTGGTGATGATGGTGATGATGATGATGATGATGATGATCCATAACGATCCCTACCAGCCTACCGTGTTCTATTCGGTTGGCGTTTAGATCCATCGATCCACCTCGATTATCGAGGAAACGAAGCTGATTAAATGTTTTGGTCAAACTCACCTGGACAGTGACGATGACAACAACGCCAACACCAGCAACAACAACAACAACAACAACACCAGTGACAGCAGCAACAATAATAACAAGAGCAGTAGCAACAGTGACAACAACAGCGACAAAATAGCTGAGTGTGAGGCAGCAACGGTAATCGCGCAAAAACAGACGGTACCGGCAGCGATACGTGTTGAAGCGAGCAGTATAGCGTCAGCGTACCGCTTCGCTGTGTAGCAGAAATACCACCAGCAGCATCAGCAACAGCAGCAGCACAACAGATGTAGTACAACAAAAACAGCAGCAGCAGCAGCAGTAACATCTGACAAACAAGAGGCTTCTTCGCCGCCTTCGATCAACCGAACCGGTCGTTTTGTGCGAGACTTTACCGCCTCGGCTCGATTATCTTGTCTCTCTATCACTACAAACAGTTGTTGTTGTTACTTTAGTAACGAAGCGTAGTCGTGCAAATTGTAGCAAATTGTAACTTGTAGTTGTCGTTGTTAGGTGATCGTGGTAGTACAGGGGGGTAGTTTGATGTGGTCGTAGGAGCGGCTACTGTATTAGCAGTAGTAGTAGAATTAAACACTTTTAAGGAGGTTGTTTTAATTTCTAGACTATCCTCTTTCCCTTACGGGCTTGGAACTCAACCTGAGGTATATCTTCAAAGCACCGAAGGTCGGACATGTTTAGATATCTAGAGTTTCCCTAACAGTCCTCGTGGCAGCATGGCCGCTGACACTCAGCGGTATGGTTAATCATCTAATCTCAATGAGGATCGCTCAAAGAAAATTCGATCAACAACAGCAGGGATCGAGCCGGGGACATCCCCGTAGATGACAACCATGACTAGCGCACTAGTCCCCTAGACCACGCCGCCACAGTAGTAGTAGTAGGTCGAGCCCGGTGGCGTGGTGGCGAAAGTCTGCGCCTCGCAACCGGAGGAGACACATAGGTGCGCGGGTTCGAGCCCCACCGTTGCACATTTGTATTTATGGGGGTCCGTCTATGAAGCAATGTGAAAAACAGTTCCATGGACGTTAAATCTTGGCTGAGGCTCAGCCCGAAAACTTTACTTAGTAGTAGTGCAATTTGCAACTTGTTTATTGGCACGAAGTAAACAACGAGCAGTTAAACCATTTCCTGGCTGTATGCCAATGGTCATGCCAATGCGGGATGTGCCCGGTGGGGTGGTGTAATGCATTTGCCTGCGCCTCGCGACCGGAGGAGACACTAGATAGGTGCGCGGGTTCGAACCCCACCGTTGCCCCACATTTGTATATATGGGGGTGGTCCGTCTATGAAGCAATGCGAAAACCGATATCTTTGACGTTAAATCTTGGCTGAGGATGAGCCCGAAAAGTTTCGGTTCCCCTCTGTATGTCCGCCTGCCTGCCAGCCTATCTTCACCAATCAAGCACTACACTACGTTCTTCACATGGAATGAAGATGATAGGTAAGCCACCCATTCGGCCCACATCTTGGTGGGCAATGGCTCGAGGACTTCTTCCGCTACTGTAACTACTAGAACACAACAGCATCAACAACAACAACAATAATCGCAACAATATCATCAACAATAACAACAATAACAACAGTAATAACTTCAACAACAATTACAATGACATCAACAACAACAACAACGACAACAACAACAACAACGACAACAACACCGGCGACAAAGATGACGGCGACAAGCTCTACGACGGCAAGATCCCCATGCCCACTCATCTCATGCTCGATCTTCGCTATCTCGTCGAGCCAATCTGCGAGCGTAGAAATTGCTGATCACGTTTTCTGCAGCGCAGCCGTAGCTACCGCTGCTGCGCTGTGTGTGTGTGTGTTTGGGTCTGTTTTGTTAGCGTATAGCAACCCGCTACAGCAGCGGGCGACTATTGTTGTTGTTACTGTTCGAGTTGTTTTGTGATGCTGCTCTTGTGAGGATTGTTGTTGTTGTTTCTGTCGTTGTTGTTGTTGTTGTTGTTTCTGTCGTTGTTGTTGTTGTTGACGATGATGTTGTTGTTGTTGTTGTTTTTATTGTCGTTGTTGTTTCTGCTGCCATTGTTGCAGCTATAGAGCTAATCGCCACAATTCGCAAGATCGCCGCCCGACACCGTTCCGCTGCCGGCCAGCCACGGCAATTCGGCCAGCCGTTATTGAGGACCTTTCAACACTCTGCATTAACACCTCAGCTCGTGGCTCGCTGGTCGTCGATACGCTTCGGTCCCCTGCCGTGACGGTGAGAAACGTGTGTGTGTGTGTATGCGAGTTTATATCCTTCCGTCCCCACGACGAGAGAGTGACGTCCTCAACCATCTCAAGAAGATCACGATCGATCCTGGCCCGCGGGTTCCTGGTCTGCAGTCAACACGACGATGTACGAACTATTCCATAATTAGACGGCACTAACCGCTTGATAATAGTGAGCTGCAGCACCGCTTACTGTATTTGCTTCAATTTAAAAAGATAGACGCGGCGCTTGATTACGAGTCGCCCACGTATGACACCTCCCACATAGTATTACAGGGAGATTCTCTATGGGATCTCCCTTCAGTTCTACACTTGCTATATCGAAATCTCCCCTATTCGTTTCTGGAGGCGTTTTGTCCCTTTAAGCACATATTCTCGTATAACTAAATGTACTGTATTTTTGTATTAAATTGGCTTAAGTCGTGCCTAAGGTATACGTAATTAGATACACGTCAAGTGGCGGCGTGGTCTAGGGGACTAGTGCACTATCATGTCATGGTTGTTATCTACCGGGATGTCGCCGGTTCGATCCCTGTTGTTGAAGGAATTTTCTTTGAGCGATGCTCATTGCGAATAAATGATAAACTTTACAGCCGAGAGTAAGCGACCATGCTGCCACAAGGACTGTTAGGGAAACCCTATATATCTTAATACTTCCGGCCCTTGGTGCATTGAAGATAAACCTCAGATTAAGTTCCAAGCCCGTAGGGGACAGAGAATAGTCTGGAATTAAAAACAACCTCCTTAAAAGTGCTTAATTCTAGATAAACGTCAGAGGTAAAATGCGGCTAGTTTTAACGGTTTCACGCATGAGGACGCAGCGGACGCAATATAGACGCATTGCGCAATATGATATGCGACGCTGAAATAAACAATTCGCTAAGTTTGTGGAAACCCACTGTATGACAAATTCAATGATGGAAGCCATGCACTGCGTCGAATTTTTGCATCTCTGCATGTGTCTGAAGGCATTGCTTCTACTGTAAAAAATCCAGGTTTGCTCTTATCATTTTAACTTCGTCGTCACTAGCAAATGTACTATACTTCCATTATGACGGAAAATTGAATCGCACATTTAAATCTTCTACGAGTAGCGCGGCGTTTGCTAACAGATATACCATTCTGCTCCGGATTAGGAAATGCACTGGCAGCACGGGAGCGCTGCTTTCAGTCTACTAAGAAAAGTCAGGTGACCTTTTATCAACTCCTTATAGTCAATCTCTATACTGTACGAAGCCACGGGCGCAATCTTTAGGTTGAGGAAGTCAACACCGGCGCGCATCGGCATTCGTCCGATATTCCGTTCCTATTTGACCTGCCTATGCCGAAGATAGCTAACCCGACTGCTAACCGATCTTCCCACCTAAACGAAGCTCATATGTCGCAACGAGATGTAGAATAGAATAAAATAGAATAGATGTACATCATTACGGTCAGTCGCAACCTTTAACCAGTCGCTAACTCAAGACAAACTGTGGCCTCTAGTAAATTCGTCAATGCTTGCTACTGCGGCACATAGAATGAGAAGTTTGAACTTCAGAAACTTTTTCAGGCCCCTTGCGTGTTCCGGGATAAGTTCTCAAATACTGACAATGGCAGTGATGAACTGTTTGGGTGTGGAGATTTGTTAGAGCCGCGCTCGGCTACGCCCCGTACAAACAACTCCAGACAATTTAAATCTGAACTGTTTAGTAGCCAAACGTGTTTCGACCAGAACATGACCCAATTGTGGTCTAACCATTTCGGCACTAAACGGCTTGTGTGAACGGGCGCCTCGTCTTGCTGAAATACGTAATGTCTTCCATCCGACACGCAGGCAATCCATGGGTTCACAAAGGTCATCGGAAGTTGCTGGTGAACCTCCGCTGTGGTCATTTCATTATTTGTAAGCAAGTTTAGAGGCATAATGCCCCCCCCCCCCCCCACACCCACTTGACACTACACTCAACACATGCACCCCGGCCAGAAACTTGCTCGTTACTGTCACAGGCCCCTTTTCAGGGTAGCGAGCCTCCGATCATTTCACATGTTCAATTTAGCGTTTTTATCATCTGAGAAGAACCGAAGATGCCCAACAACCTCATGTTTAATAATAGGCCGAGACCACCAGAAGTGTGCCCCGAACGGAGGCCGCGTTTCCATGTTTGTCGAGATCCAGACGTTGTTTAAAAAAGGACGACGATCTGCTATCACCGGTTGACGTATCTAATAAAGTGCCGACTTTGCGGATCAGCTGTCTAATTCGAACACTAGGAGTGCCCACGGTCTCAAACGCAAGTGGCCAGAATTCGTGGGGATACCCAATTGATGAGTATTTTCTTAGTTTATACATATATATATAAAATTAACTTATACCCATATCATTAATGCGTTTTAGATATTGCTAATTTTGTGAATGGATATGCCTAATCAGAAGTTTTTGTACTTCTCTGTAAAGAACGAGATTTGTTAAAAATACCTATATCATTAATGCGTTTAGATATTGCTAATTTTGTGAATGGATATGCCTAATGAGAAGTTTTTGTACTTCTCTGTAAAGAACGAGATTTGTTAAAATTGAATATGTTATATATTTGGTGTGAACAATTGTCTCCGCGCAAATGAGTCACAAGTTATGTAACCTATGATTAGCACAATTTAACTATGCGCCCTAAACAGATACTATCCTTTCTTGTTAAATGTTGGTACGAATAGCCAACGCCAGAGTATTTCTTGCATTTGGTAGCCTCTGCTAATCTGAAAGCATGGCCTGGTCGGTCCGCCCCTGCACCGATTATCGAAAGGGCTAAGGAGGCTGCAGATGCACGAAGAAGATTATACTGATTAGCGATTACGCAAATAACCTTCACATTTGCATTAACGAATGCTTATGAGGTCAGCAAGAGTTGCCCGCAGTCACTACCTTACCGTAGAGACTCATAAATTATCTGCAATTAATAAAAACGTAAAATAGCATAATTTAAGTAAAACCCACAAAACACTTTATTTAAAAAGGGGAGACCTCTTTTAATAGATGTGTGAGTACTGTCGTGATCATACGAACGTCTGTTCCATGTAGTTGGGCGGTCGCTTTTCGTAGAACAGTTCGGGATCAGAAAACGAGCAATCTTACCGAGCAAGAATAAAGTAAGAGCTAAATGTCCTAGTTGAAATAAAGTCTTACAGTTCTTAAGTTGGGCAACGCTTTCTTGCGTCTTATACGTCCTTACCCTGCCGCCACCCCTTTACAAGGCCATCTTCTCGTTGACTATACCTTCTTTCTGTTTAGGGATCGTTGTCAAATTGGTCGTTGTCGTCACCATTCGTTCAGCCTATCGTCACACGTACTTTTCAAAAGCGTTCGGCAAACGTCGGACAAAATCAAGTTGTGTCGCCAGGCGCCCGTGAGTTCGCCATCTCGTGTGTTCTATGCATCCATGCATAGGGAGCGGCAATGAGGTGCTTCGGCCGAAGCTGTCGAAGATGGTTCGTAAGAAGAAGTTCCCTCATCGTCTGGGTCAATCTGGGTCGACCAGGCGACGGCGGGATGAGCTAGCGTTAGCCTACCAAGAAATCTACTGTTCCTCGTGCGCTTCACATAGTTCACAACGAGAGGAACAACACCAAACAAACAAATAAACAAACAAACAAACGAATATCCAGTTGCCAGGACTGATCCAAACATCAATTTGGTACGATCAGCAACAGTTTCAAAGCAAAGATTCGCTACGACCCTGAGTTCCCAGGGAAGGAGGGACGAAGGAAGGCAGGTAGGGGAGAACGGATTTCACCTTCATCGGCGTCACCTTGT
>QVRM01000349.1:97500-133869 GCA_003439945.1 Dermanyssus gallinae
GTTGTTGTTGACGATGCTCTTGCTACTGCTGTTATTATTATTATTATTATTATTATTGTTAATGTTACTGCCCTTCTCCGAGATGCCTTATAATAAAGAGCCGTTATGGTATGTTATGAGATTTTCGCTACGTTCGGTAGAAACTGTTTTTTGAAACTGTTCGACAAAGTACTACTTAACTTCCTTCTTGAATACATATAGAGCATCGCAAATGCTACGGAGCTCATTTCAGGCTACGAATGCTGAATATCACCCTAAATGTTTCACAGAACCTTATAGGTAGAACAGAAGGCTCATAGTTTTTAGTATCTAATACAGTTTATGGAACACGAAAAAACACAGTTATGTTTAGTAATCGCCTTGTCTCTCAGCTGACCTCTGTCAAGGTCAAACATCGTTTCAACAAAAGCTTTTAAAATATAAGGAAAAAGGAGAGAGAACAAAATACTGCATGCACTAACACTGCAGATGCAACATGCACTAACATTTTGCGGGCATCAGATTTAGTGTGTCTGCAATCGCAAATTTCACAAAGATCTTGTCGCGATTAAGTTCCGTACTAACATTGTAATAACGTTCTTGAATGCCTACCAGTTTTCCTGAACGTCGACCCGATGAAAATAAGACACATGACTGTGGGCTGAGAGTTACGGGCTCGGTAACGGCGTCCAACATACTCTATCGAAGCGTATGCAGAACACTTCAGCGCCCGTCTCACCGGGCCAATGTGCAGAGACCGCTGGTGCGTCTGGCAGCTCGCTGCGTAGTAATCAGCGCATATCTGTGAGCAGAACCGGCAAAAACATTATCGCCAACTCGACGAAACCCTGGCTCAAACATACCAAGTGATATTATATACTGTGAGGCATTTTGAAGCATATTAGTAACCTTGTTTTGTAGAATTTCCGTCGAAAGTTAAGAAACAGGGAGTCGATAGTGGTATTTCAATTTTAATTTAAATTTGGCAAACGTACGCGAATTCATCACGCTCATCTGCGCACTACAGGCCTCTGTATACTAAAAGCTCAAGAAGCCCACCGCTGATCCTGTCAGTAACGGCACTATCAGTACGTCAGTTACAGTCGCCGCCGATTGGAGTGGATATCTGGGGGTTTAGCCCTGCTAGACCGACACTGAATACATCGGCACTCCAGAACACTCCATATGCCTCTACCACTGACTCATGATCCCAATCATTTGACCAACGTGCTGGGAGAGCCACAAGCGATGTACCATCTGTATTCATCTAGATATTCATCGTTACTATATATATATATATATATATATATATCGCGGTGCGGGGGTAGGCCTGAAAACGTACTATCTCAGCGTGACTGGAATGCCTCTCTCTACGATGAGGTACAACGACGTCTCTTTAACGAAGCTGCCGACTACACAACCAGAGCTCGCTTAAACGCCGTGCCCGCCAAGCATTCAGGCGCCTGGTTACACGCGCTTCCCAGCGCCCCCATAGGTACCCTTCTTGATGATGAGTCGATTCGCATAGCAGTAGGCCTACGACTAGGGACAGACATAGCTAGCCCTCATCGGTGCCAATGTGGTCATCCCGTTGATAGGCTAGGATATCAGTGACCATCGTGCATTATTAGTGCAGAACGACGCTCGAGACGCTATTAAGGAGACCTTTAGCAGAGCCCTTAGGTCGTGCGGTCGTCCGTGCATCCTTGAACCCCCAGGCTTTTGCGCGGAGGACGGCAGACGTCCAGATGGTATGACACTTACCCCATTCGAGCGAGGCAAAATGCTGGTTTGGGATGCAACCGTTACCGACTCCTTAGTCCCTTCTATGGTCGGTGGCGGCGCATCTGAAGCTGGTTATGCGGCTTACCTTGCAAGGACTAACAAGTTGAGAAAATACTCATTAATCGGCGATCTCCACGAATTTTGCCCTCTTGCGTTTAAAACCCTTGGTGCCCCAGGCGTTCAGACCAAGCAGCTGATCCGCAAAGTCGGCACTTTGTTAAACCTGTCATCCGGTGATAACAGGTCATCGTCTTTTTTTAAACAGCGTCTGGATCTTGACATACAACGTGGAAACGCTACCTCCGTTGGGGGCACACTTCTGAAGTGGTCTCAGCCTGGCCTCATCGAAACGGACACGTGACAGTCACAATACGCGCCCATTAGGCACATTGGCTTAGTTAATTCATCGTGTTATGTGTAACACATTCGTATACATATATATATATATATATATATATAAATATATATATATATATACAATATATATATATATATATATATACATATATATATATATATATATATATATATATATATATATATATATATATATATACATATATATATATATATATATATATATATATATATATATATATATATATATAATTAGAAACCTTTACTCTCGTGTAGCTACAAAGCCGTCCAGTGTTACATGCAACCAGTCAGCTATCTGAACGTTAGGTAAATGTTCACTCGATCTGTGCATCGGCGAGCGATAGAAAGCGGACGGACGAGGACGGCAGAGGCCACAAATAATAAAAACCTTGTTTTACGTTCATGTCGTCTAAGCAGATGTCACGATAATATAATACGTGTATAGCAGTGGCTCTCTTTGGCAGTGGATGGTACAAAATAAACTTCGTCTTTATTTCCACAAAGATGTCTCTGACCGCTACCACATCGTGCGGTGTTTGACACACCCATTTCTTGATAGCGGTAGCGGCAACTCACGCCCGTTATCGCTACATACGTTTAGCCATGTTTCTGTTTCTGAGATAGGGAACTAAAATACGAGCGAGATATAGTGGTGCGCATCATCTAAAATTTGACCATACAGCGCTGTCAATTGCACGACATCCCGCCTCAAGCGTCTATGCACTACTATTCTATATACATTACCGATCATTAAGGCATTTAGCAGCTAAATGTCTTAACACATAAAACAAATGTGTGGAAATCCTCTAAAAACGTCTTCTCAATATTTTCCTCTGTTGGCAGGCACACATTTGACGGGCTGATTCCGGTGGCGTAGAGGGTGCATTCGCCTGCGCCTCGCGACCGGTGGACCCACATAGGTGCTCGCATTCGAGCTCCATCGTTGCACCGATTTGTATTTATGGGGTCCACTTTACGAAGCAATGAGAAAAGCAGTCCCACGGACGTTAAATCTTGGCTGGGGGTACCAATATGAATTGAAGTCAGTTGCAACCAACGTTATTGGATGGGGCCCTAAGTGACCAGAAGCCTCTTATGTAATTTGATCTGCACATATTGATTTTTATTACCACTTCAACGCTCTAATGTGCCTTTCTTCGAATGGCGCACCCCAGTTGGCTACCGAGTTTCGGAATACATTTTTGTCTAGTTTCTTCATCACTTCCAATTACGATGAGCTACGATGACCACACAGTTGAATCAAAACGTGCGAATCGTGCGTACATTTTATAATTTATATTTTATAATTCTTTAGTCAGTCCACGGCGACTGGGCAGAGTAGTAGAGATATCCGACAAATCGGATACTAGGAATCGCGGATTTGCTCCCAGCGCAATACCATATACTCGATCAAACAATATTTCTCAATAGTTATAGATTTCGGTTAAACTTGTTATAGGTATTTAAATAAAAAAAAAACATCTAATATTAAAACAATAACAGCTTATGAATCAATGTGTTTAATCAAGTGTGCCGTTCAAAAATTTTAAACTAATATTTGTCTTGAATTAATTCAACTCTGTTGTTAAAACTAGTCACATGGCGCGTTGCTGAGCCGAGGACACTGTAATCAATGATGCATTCGCTGATCTTATTTGTACGTCATACCTCTGCCAAAACGATCGCAAAAAGATAGGGTTGCATCATCTAATTCCTTCAATTTTCTTCGGCATCTTCTGGATTGTCCACGTGCTCACGCGTTAGCCGGCAGAATTCAACCAAAATTGAATGGTCATCTATCGGTTGACGCTTTTCTCTGCTACACTAGTGAAAACATGTGAAAATACCGCAAAACAACCGCCAAAACTCTGCGTCTTCTTGAATGGAAGCTCGAATGCCAACCGCAGTTGATGTTTTGGACCGGTTTCCATTCTACCTAAGTTGCCGGACAATTGGAACGATATATATATATATATATATATATATATATATATATATATATACATACATACATTTATCAGGTATTTGGCATAATCATGTACAGATGCATGTTCGATATTTGTTATCGCCATGTAATCTTCATGTATATTTTGCCAGCGTCAATGAGAGTACAGCGTGGCTTTCCGTGTCCGAACATGCGCCGGCAGAAGATAACATAATCGCTAGATCAGTGGCCGAAAAATCTAGCCTGTCCTAAATGTCCTGCGTGTGCGAGTGTGATGTGCTTCTTCTGTGTTTAGATGCCTGTATGTGCGTGATTTCACGAGAACAATGCCGTGCGTCGATAGCGACAAAGATGGCCGCGATCTACCGCGGGGAACCTGATCGGGTGGGTGACGAAGGGGGGGGGGGGGACGGGCGACGGTTCCTGCGGGTCTTCGATGTCTGGTTCGACGCGGCAGCTTCAGCCGACATTGCGCGGGACACGACTCTGGACGTGCAGGACAAGCTGGAGAGGAATTCAAACAGGCCGCCAAAAAAGGCCGAGGTTTCGTCTTGGGAGCCGGGCGCTGCTGCTGTTGCCGCCGCCGCTACTACTGTTGTTATTGTTACTGATATACGCATAGACGCAACGAGCAGCGCTGGACATTACGTTGAATTCGTGGCGACGCATACATCTTACTGTATCATTTTACTGAACGTATGTTTGAACACGCATCAAATCATGATAACATCGGCGGCACTGGCGTTGCCATAATCCGCTTGGTGGCGGACCCTGTTTGCTGAGCAGGAGGCGGCCGGCCAACCAAAGCGGAGGTTTGTCAACAGGAGAACAAGCAGCAACAGCATTCGAGCCGCAGGAACGATAGCAATTAATGAAAAAAAACTGTTACCTGCCGGGCAAGTGGACATCGTTGTATATATACATACATAGTATTCTATATGTAATATTCTATATATAATGTGTGGGGATATATAAAAATAACTTGCATCGAAGTTGCATATAAACTAGCCTGTATTTAAACTGACAAGGTAAAAACATTTTGTTTATATATACATATATATATATATATATATATATATATATATATATATATACATATATATATATACTGCTACTGAGCTGTACCACAAACGAATATGTGTATGTATACATATAGCGGTACCACGTATTCCCTTAAATACGTAATTGTGTAAGAGCATTTATATGGTGACGATGTGTAGATAAAAGAAAAATCTTCTACCAAAAGTTATACTAAAATGTGCTTGTTGTAGAGCTGACATGGCTACCTGGTCACATGATTATATATATATATATATATATAAATATAAAACATTGATATTCGTATATAGCATGCAAACTACGTCGCGCTTCAAAAACGATGCAGCCTAAGTTGCAGAGGGCGACTTCACTTCCATGACTGGACTGCACGGACGGAACGAAACAATGCAAAATCTCCTGTGCCTCCACCAAGAGGTAAGTGAGTGAAACGGAAGCGAGTTTCTCCCTCGACGTGTCAGCAATGCGTTCGCCCGCCAAACGGCACCCAAAGCAACACCCAAAAGTTGATCGGTGCAAGCTAGTGATTGCAGGTTGTTTGACATGACTGACTTACTGGTGTTCGGATGGCACGTCGAACTTCATTTCCCTCACGCCTCTCCCCTGATATGTGTAGTATAGATGAATGCCTGACGATTACTACGCTGCTGCTATTACTACAACAACTATCTTCACTAGTAGTACGACCACAACGGCTACTAGATAGTGTTACTAATTTTTTGTTTTGCCACCATTGCATACGGAATGTGTTTTCCGTTCGTTAACCGGTTTCTTTTTGCTGTTTGGGCAGGCGGAAGATTAGGTAGATCCTAATTCCGCGCGATCCAGCTTGTTACTGTTGTGTGCTTAATCTTCTCATTCGTATTCTGAAGCACCAGCAACTGCAGCCAGCTGCAACCAGACAGCCTGGCGTCCAGTTTGACTGGAGCGATCTTCGACCGTTTAGTCGTCTGTCGTCGACTTTGTCTTTGTTGTTGTTGTTGTTGTTGTTGTTGGTGCTGTTGTTGTCGTCGTTGTTGTCGTTGTTGTTGTCGTTGTTGTTGTTGTCGTTGTTGTTGTTGTCGTTGTTGTTGTCGTCGTTGTCGTCGTTGTTGTCGTTGTTGTCGTCGTTGTCGTCGTTGTCGTCGTTGTTGTCGTTGTTGTCGTCGTTGTTGCTGTTGTTGTTGTTGCTGCTGTTGCTGTCGTTGTTGTTGATGATGATGTTGTTGTTGGTGCCGTTGTTGTTGTTGCCGCTACGACTACCACTCGTCGATTAGCCGGAGCCGGCTAATGTCGCTGCTTTAACGGCAAAAACGGGCCGTCTATGACGGGTAATCCTCTGCCGGGCACCTGCAATGCCACGATTATTGGTTTTTGTTTTGGTTTCGGCTCGTTTTGTTGATCACCCGGTTTTTGTGCACAACGACTGGTGTATTTCATTACGCTGAACTACAACTGTCGTCCACTTTATTACTCTCCACTTTTTTTCTTATATATATATATGAAGCTAAATATATGTATGCTCTCTCTTTCTCTCTCTCATATATATGTAATGCTACATAAATGTATGTTCTCTCTTTCCCTCTCTCATATTTATATATATACAAGGTAATATTAAAAAAAATAAAAAAAAATCCTAAAAGTAATAGGACTGATTTTTTTTCGCCGCGACTGTACTTCGGAGCGTGCCCGCGCCGACTAGATTCGGTAGAGGGCGTTTCTAGCTAACGAACGAGCGGCTGTTCTGTTGTCTCTTAGCAACGGGAGAATCAGGACAGCCATTTTTGCGCGACGTGTTTCTGTTAGTGGTGCAAGCCGAAAATGCAGCGTTCGTTAGACCAGAGGTAAATTCTGTGTGAAACTCGGTAAATCTGCAACAGAAACGTTTGAAATGATCAAGCAGGCTTACCCAGATGTTTCTTAGCAAGAAGTGGTGTGTTTCGGTCGGCACCAAGCCTTTTTGGAGGGCCGGAAAGAGGCTGCCAATGAAGACCGTGCTGGAAGACCTTCGACCTCGACAAACACCGACAATGTGACTCGTGTGCGCAAAGTTTTAAACTCAGACCGTCGACTAAGTGTTCGTTTAATTGCCCAGATGTTCAATTTACCAAAAGAGACTCAAACGAAAGGGTCAATCGGGTCCGACAAGACATCGCAGCCGACTGGAAGTTGCATCACGACAACGCCCTGGCTCATACCGCCTTTCTTGTGAACAGCTACCTACCAAGGCCGGCATCCCAACGCTTCCGCAGCCGTCCTACAGTCCAGATGTGGCCCCCCGGACTTTTTTCTGTTTTCTCGCCTGAAAAGGACGATGAAAGGCAAGCATTTTGAGACGACAGAGGGGATCCAGGCAGTTTGCACCGCGGCTCTCAAGGCTATTCCGGAAATTGCCTACCGTGACGCCTTCGATGCTTGGAAATCGCGCTGGCAGCGCTGCATCGACGCAGAAGGAGCCTATTTTAAAGTTTTTAAAGAATTGTAACAATTGGTTCAATAATTTTTTTAAATAGATTTTACCTATTACTTTTAGATATATATGTAAACTTCTGCTTGTAGAGTAGGTAACGATATTATATACGCAATTTTGAACACATATTTAATTTGAAGGCACAAACGACATAAGCTCTGTTAAGAAACCCTTGGAAAACCACCAAGAGAAAATGAAAACCCTCTACAAGACCTTTTCGCTCGTTGCATCTATGCTGCTTCCTAGGTTATTCGGAAAAGGTTTCTAGATAAACACGAAAGGAAGAACGTTTCTAGATAAACACGAGCGGACAGAAGGGTAACACACATTTTACCGTTCCACTTGCATGCTCTTAAGCCTTTACAGAGTAGTGTCTAATTAAATGAAATGAAAATAAGAACATCCTCTTGGCTGGCCAACATGACTTCCAGTCAGGCCACTCTATTTTTTGACGATTCTAAAATAACTAGAACTGGCTGGCAAGAAGACCCATTTCGCAATTTCACGCTAGAGGGTTCATATCATTCTGGAGAAACGGTGTTTTAGGGCAGTGCATGCAATAACAGTCCTATGCTGCATTCTACCCTGCGCAAGAGTAGCATCGGACTCTTGCGGACGATTGTTATAGACAATTCAATGGGGCCCATATAAAAGCAGGCAGCAGAATGATCTAGTGCTGAGTGTCTAGAGCCCAGCAGATTGATAGAGCGCTGAGACCCCCAGCAGAATTATAGAGCGCTGTGACCTATCTGCATACATATTACCACAAAGTGTTTTGTTGCAGTATGCGAGGGCACGCAAAGACATCGACAGAACGACCCGTGGCCCGGAATATAACCGAATTAGCTAAGTTTATAGGCTAGAAGGGCCATTTCTGAGGTCGGCGTGTAGTTCGGACAGCGGCGTGGCTCCTTCGCATATTCGCGCTCATCACGAGAACGCTCAGCAACAACGGTACTTTTTAGAGGTAGAAACACCGTATAGCACAAACAAATAGCACAAACGCCCGCCTAATGTTAACCACAGACGAGCCGGACAACATACATTCCATGTATGTTCTGTCTTCAATGCGGATTGCTGTCGTCTGAAGCAGTCCTTTAACCTGCAAAGTTCCCTAACCTGTGCCACTCTTGTTACGAGTATGCAAACAGATTTTAGAAATGTAGGTGCATAAACGCATACCACATGAATGTACAAAAAAAGCGTTTAATCTGGAAACACGTACAGAGCTTTGCTGTCAAAACCATGTAACAGAAAGACAAGTGCAGTCAGGAGCCCCCTAAGAGAGCCCACTGAATAAGCAAAAACGATCCGAGGTAGTATCCTAAATGCGTTTCCCGGCAATAAAATAAAAAGTACCCTATATATATATATATACGGGCAAAGCACATCAATAACGTTTTCGCCCGGCGCATAGCCAAATGGTACTCATCGTAATGATCCGCTTGCTGCATGAACGCTATAACGATTCAATACTGTTGAAGTTTGTCTCTATACCCCCCCCCCCCCCTCTTAATTGCAATAAAAGTGTGTTTGATCATTTTCTATTATCTATATTTATATAATATGAACTATATGTATGTATGTATATATACACATAGGCGAGCATACATGTATAGTTTCTATGTACATATGCGATTATCAACGTCCACTGAAGATGTAAAGATAGAGGAAATCTAATTAACGAACCAGATTTCCGTGGGAACGGAGACGCATGTTATCTAATAGAGAAAAAGATAAAGGGTTCATTTTCCATTGCCATCGGTATCGTGACTGCGGTGTGGCTGTACTGGGTTGTGTTTTCGGCCCGAAGATACGCAGCAATTAGCTGCGGGCGTTACTTGCGAAAAATATATTTAAATGAGGCACTCGCAAGCTATGCGAGCTACGCGCGTCCTAATGGATGATGGTGGGGATCACAATAGCAAGGGTATCAACAGAAACCTACATCAACAGCAGCAATAGCAACAACACACAGCAGCGACAATAATAGTCATAATGGCCGTCTCAGTTGGATCAGAGAGGGTAAGTGGGCAGGCAGACGATGAGTAAATGAATGAGTGGACAACATCAATCTGATCGTATCATCGAAACACATAGCTAGATCAAGGTTTGGCCACACTTTTTGTTTGATGATAACGAGACAACAACAACAACAACATTATTATTATTATCAATAGCGACAGAACCAAAAATCTCAACAACAACAGCAACAATAACAACACCAGCAGCAGCAGCAGCAACAATAACAACAACACCAGCAACAACAACAACAACCATAAAAAGACAACTCCCAACAATTCGCTCAATCTATTGGGCTGTAGCGGGCTCGTCCAAAAGTGCTTGGTCACGATCTCACGCTCTCTCGCTTCGGGCCCTGTTTAAATCGAAGAACATAGAGTCTTCATTGGTGAAGGAACAACAGTAGCAGCAGCAGCAACAACTGCTGTAACACCAGCACGACAACCACGACATCAACAACGACAACAGCGACAAGGCACGCCGTAGTTTATGCAGTCAAGTACGGGCTGGAACCGCAATCCGGCACATCTGGTAGCTCGCTCAGGGAACCAAGACCTTCGTTAAACAAGATTTGCACTCGTGTTGTTTAAATAATAATAATAATAATAATAATAATAATAATAATAATAATAATACTAATAATAATAATAATAATAATTATTATTATTATTATTATTTGGAATCGAATATACAAACACATACGTATGCATGTGTATTTTATGTATTGACATTAAATACACATGCATACGTATGTGTTTGTATATTCGATTCCAAATAATAATAATAATAATAATAATAATTATTATTATTATTATATTATTATTATTATTATTATTATTATTATTATTATTATTATTATTATTATTATTATTATATTTGGAATCGAATATACAAACACATACGTATGCATGTGTATTTTATGTATTGACATTAAATACACATGCATACGCCTGTGTATTGCCGGTAGGCAACAATTCCAGCATAGACGCTCTCGCTGCGTGCTGTGATCCAGAAATATTGCAATGAGAATAAGATCAAAAATTATTTTTGTCCTACAATTTGCCAATGTTCAATCGAGTCTCGAACAACTGCAAATAGTGGAAATGTATGTTCCCCCATGGTAGTCCTAGATTAGAAGATACAACACGCTAGTGGTATATATATGTATATATATTTAACCGTACACGTGCATAAACTTTACGGATCAATTTGTATCCCACGTGATTCATATTCATCGTACGAAAAAAAACATTTATGTTTTATTAAAAAAAACTGTTTGCGTTCACTCTGTCATTTTGCGTTTATCTGGTAATACAGCATTTCTTATACAAGCACACCGATGAACACCCGTGTTTGCCCTATAATTAGTAAGCTGATAATTAAATAAACTAAAAACGGTTTTGGCTAAAACTTCTCAGCACGGTTTGCCTTCCCCTATCTCCACTCTACTAGATGCACTGATACATCCAAGCAACATCGACAAAGGACGGATATATTGTATGTAAACACACGCAATTTACATGTTTCTACTCAAACATGCCCAAAAAAGCAATTTTTTGGTGATACACAAGTCCTATTTTTGTGATACACAATTCCTATTTTTCAAAGGCTTTTTTCTGGTAATTAAAAAAAAAAACGAAAAATGTGCCCCTTTTACTTATTTCAACCATCCAGCGTCTGACAGTACGTTTTTAATTCGCATAATTTGCTTCTCAAAAGCACAAGACAATTTGCAATGTACAAACAACAACATATGAACATCGTAAACAAAAACTTGTTATCCGATGTGTTATCCTGCCTGTTTCTTTTCGTAGGTTTATAGCACGTACTGTAACTCTACAGCATTGTTTATTATCAATTACTCATATCGTTATTAGTGTCGAATTCTTATAATGTGTTGGACGAACGTTTTCACGTTGTTTTTGTCAGTTCAGTTCGTGTCAGCCCATGTCGACTATACTAGAAGCCGCGGTAATAGGGGCTGCCTTAGAAATATCGCCTAACGTCGGTGGCCCTTAAAGTCCTGTTCCGAACGTTTCGCGATATCCCTCACAAACTTTGAGGTGCCGACGGTTATAAAATCTATTGTCTCCAAAGCAGTAAGCTCGAAATGGTAGCTTTTTGTGTACTCCAAATACTTCTTTCGCTTTTTCAAATCTGCGTAATTTGCTACCCATCTACACTAGACAGAGTTGAGAAAAAGTATGATAACGCCGCCGTGAATAAGAAGGCTACATCTCAGACAATGCTGTCTTCTCTTAGCCGTCTGACTATCGAGATAAAGTCGCAATTCATTGATTTCGCTCAGACCATTGGATTCGAGTGTAGATGGTATTCCTGCTCTGCTCAGTGCTCTTCTGACTCTTCCATTGCGCGTGTTATCAGCCGGCCGGGGGTTTTTAGGCAGCTTAACTAATGTAAACAGTCAGAATAGACCAGTTCACCATACGACATACATGATTACATAGCTCATAGACGGAGGCATCTATCCTGACAGCCGACAATACGCGGAAGGAGCTAGAAGCCAAGCTATGCGGAAAAAGTTAGAAGACAATGCTAAGCCGACGGGTCAGGGCTTGATTCCATCCACAACTAGAGGAATGCTGAGCCGCTTTAAAAACGGCATGTTCTCTTATTGATATAAGATCATTCATGGTATCCCTTGTCGGTTTCCCACTTTTAACAGCGTCGAGAGCGTTTGGGTTCACGTGCTCTTTTAGATTATTATTACTAGAATTTATTATTATTGTTCTATTGCATTCTACACTAGCTACACGCCCGTAGCGTGACTGCAGGAACGACAAGATGGGCAAAGTAGGAACAGCATACTAACGGTTTTAATAATAGGATGAATGGATAGGAGCATGCGGACCGTTCTAAAGTTATTCTCCGGTCGCATTAACTATATGGATCGCATATTGCAGGACACACATGGTATCTTTTGCGAGGGCATCGCATAATGCAATAGAGGTGTCGCTAGTTGAAGAAATTAGCTATATATGGACAAGGACGTGAATATACACCTGTACTTAGAGACCCACATATATAGATGTGATCTAACGTAGAAGAACATAAGCGTTAAGTAAACGGACATAAATTTAGTAGCTTTGATAAAGAAAATATTAATAATGTATTTATCCTTTCACATAACTTCAATATAATTTTGAGGCGTACCCAAAAAAAAGGTGTATATTTTTTGGATATTTAGTGGATGTATGAATTTACTATTTTTGCGACATGTATACCTAAATACATTTGCCAACCATTTATAGCAATTTTAGAGCGGCAGCATAAATAGTTATGTTAGGATATCTAGCGTTCGATTCCCGATAAGTCCTTGTGGCAACATGGTTGCTGACTTTCTTTGGTATGTGTTATTATCTATTCTCAATGAGCTTCGCTGAAAGAAAATTCGATCAGAAACAGGGTTACAACCGGCAACACCCGGCTAGATGACAACTGTATCCAGCGCACTAACCCCCTGGACATTTTTATATATATATATAAACTCGCCACTTGACCCGTGTGATCAATTTGAGACGCAGTGCTCTCTGTCAAACCACCACCAGCGTGCTTTCGTGTCGCTCTTCTTCCAGTTGCAGCTTATCCGTCATGCAATTGTAATAATAACACACGAACAGGAATAATAATACGTTTATTATTCGGCTGCTGTTTGATCTTTGACAGGGGTGGAATTAATTAGACCACGGCAAAACAGACACATACCCGCCTAGAAGCTCATCATCTGACTGGTTTTTGATCGATGACCAACCGCAGTTCGATCAATGAAGCGAAATGCCGCACGCAGACACGCATATATATATATATATATATATATATATATATATATATATATATATATATATATATATATATATATATTGTTGATGTTTATTCATATATATATATATATATCACCGGCACAGAATCAGTGTCCCGTTCGTAGAGTCCTGCGTGCTCTTTATTGCCATTAGAAATGTTACGGCCACAAAATATCCGACGACGATGTCATATGACTGTGTGTTGTGTTAAAGATGTTGACGCCATGCATTTTCAGTTATTTTGACAGTGAATTGTTGTTGTTCTTACTGTAGTTGTTACTGCAGTTATTTTTGTTGCTGTTTTTATTGTTGTTGTTGTTGTTAGTGCTATTACAATGGTTTGTATTTTTCTTGTTTCTGTTTTGCGATTCTTGTCCGTCGCCGCCGCTGCCGCCGTTCCGAGCTTTGGCACACAAAAGTGGTGTACTACAATATATACTATAGTATGACGCCAATAACCACACGTGCCGGTCAACAGCGCACGCGTCAATTGACGCAACGTGTCAGACCGTCAAACAGACAAATCCGACAGCGTTCCGTACATAGTTTCGGTTGCGACCGTTTTGCATGCCGCTAGTTTATTACCAGGACTAGTGTTAGTTTGACTAATGTTTCTCCCACGATATTCTATAATGGCGGCTGCGATCGTGTCCTGTACTCTCTCTCTCTCATGTTGTTTCTGCTGCTGCTGCTGCCGCTGCCGCTGTTTCTTGTGCTGACGATGACCGACATTCGTATTCATCGAGGCACACCTTTATGATTGTCTTCGTTAACATCATCATAATCATCATCATCAACGACGTCATCATTCTAATGTTCAGCGCCACATGTCGCCGCCGTTTTTGTTACTGTCGATATTGTCGGTGTTGTTTACTCTTTGTCGTTGTTGTTGTTGTTGTTGCTGTTGTTGTTGTGTTGTTGTTGTTGTTGCTGTTGTCGCTTTCGTGATTTGTCGCTGTGGTTATTGTGGCCGTTGTTGTTGTCGCTGCTGTTGTTGTTGTTGACGTTGTTTTTGCTGCCGTCGACGACAGTGTTGTTGTTGTTGTTGCTGTTGTCGCTTTCGTGATTTGTTGCTGCTGTTGTTGTCGCTGCTGTTGTTGCCGTTGTTTTTGTTGCTGTCGTTTTTGCAATTTGTCGCTATAATTGTTATGGTCGTCGTTGTTGCTGTTGTTGTTGTTGCGATTTTCTCTGTTATTGTTGGTTTGGTTGTTGTGTCGGTTTATTCTTGTTGATGTTGTTGCATGCTGGTACTGTCGTTGATGTAGGCCTTACAATGCCCTTGTGGCCTGACAAGTTACTCGGCGACGGAAGAGCTCGGTACGTTGAGAGACGAAGACGATGGCAACGACGACGACGATGATGATGATGATGATGATAAGAGTGATGATGATAGTAATGCGTAGCAAGCATATCGTGTGCTCTACCAGGTAGAACAAGCGATTGATTGATTCTATCTACTTCCTGCTAACCAATGTCGCAGCGGCTGCTGGTGCCGCACTGCAATACTAATGATGCTGTATCGGTGTACCACCCTCTACAGCATTTACGGCTAACCGGGGCAGACCTGGTTGATTATTTCTGCCATCTGCCGCGCGTTGTTCCTGATCTAACTCCATCATATCACATACATACATTCATACAGACAGACAGACACACATTTCTCCATTTCTCTATGCATCTATCCATCCATGCCTACATGTTTCTTGTATCATCTACCCACCCATCGACCCATGGATCGATCGGTCTCATACTCCTCCTCCTCCTCCTCCTATGGTAAGTATCATCCATTGGGGCTGGTCTGGGACTGTCTCAACATACATTTGTCGTCGTCGTCGTCGTCGTTGTTCCATCGATTGGTAGCTAGATGCTGGCTGCCCGCTGTACATCTCATACAGACAGGACAGCGGCGCGGTGATCTCATGCCGCCATGCGGCGGCGGTAACGGCGGCACTTTAGTTATCATCATCAGTCGCGTCCGCCGCGGTGCCAACCGCACAATTACAGGACCACCGCTAGCTGGCAGCCAACATGCATGTATGTATTATATATATATATATATATGCGTATATATAACACCACAAAAGACCATGACACTTGACCGACGCAGAACAAGCAGAGTAGAGCAAACGGTAGCACCAGCAAGCAGCAGCATCAGCAGTGGCAGCAGACGCAAACAGGCGATGGCCGTCGCAATCGATCGTTCATTCCCTCTGGGGGTTGGTTGTGCGGTCCCTCCTCGATTGATTTACGGCCCGTCGAAGCTACACGCTGCTATCACGCATACACCCAAGCATATATATAAATATATTTATAGTTATATATGTATACATATATATATATATATATATATATATATGTATACATATATATATATATATAGATATATATATATATATATATATATATATTTATATATGTATATATATTATATATATATATATATATATATTATATATGTATATATATATATATGTATACATTTATATATATATATATATATATATATATATATATGCACAGGCTCATATATGCGTCTACCTACACGCCTGGAGAAACATACGTTTTGAACGAAAAATACACAGCCATACACGTGCGTTCGTACATAAGCATGGGCATGGATGCCCATACAGACCACCTTCACACACACAGACCTACACACACTCACACACAGTAATACAACATGCACGTATGCATGGATGCGTGCATACATGTATACACAGCCAACACAAACTGACACACACACACATTCATGATCACGTGCGCGTACATAGATGGATATACTATGTACGATGTCCGTCACACGCAACGCTGTGGTCAAGCGACTTAGCGACTTGCTGTGCTTGTTTCTGCTACTATTGTTGCTGTAAGTACTATTGTTGTTGTTGCTGCTGCTGTTGTTGTTGCTGCTGTTGTTGCTCTTGTTGCTGTTGTTGTTGTGGTTGTTGCTGCTGCTGCTGTTGTTGCTCTTGTTGCTGTTGCTGCTGCTGTAGTTGCTGCTGCTGTAGTTGCTGCTGCTGTTGTTGTTGTTGTTGTTGCTGTTGTTTCTACTGGTGCGGCTACTGCGGCAGTGGTCGGCAGCGGCGACTGCGACTACATTAAAATAACATTAAATATGATTATCGGTGACCGTGACAGCGGCAATGAAGCGGCTAAGAAGACCACGAAGTCACTCGGACTGCCTTGAGCTACTCGACGTCGCCGCCGTCGCCGTCGCTTGTCATCGCCTCGATCGAGCTCCTGTAACCTTCTCTCCCCACTACCCCCATCCTCTCTCTCTCCCCTTCTCTCTCTATCTATCTATCTCTCTCTCTCCCCCTCTCTATCTATCTCTCTCTCCTTCTCTCACTCGCATTTCCCTCTAGGCGTTTCCCTCTCGATCTCTCTCGCTCGACCTGTGTCTCGCCCTTTCGGGCTCCCTTTGATTATGTCTCACTTCCGCGATGCACTGCTGTTGTTGTCGTCGTCGTCCGTGTTTCTCTGTAATTTGCCATTGTTGTTGCCGTTGTTGTTGGTGCTGTTATTGTTGTTGCTGTTGTTGTTGCTGTTGTTGTTGTTGCTGTTGTTGTTGCTGTTATTGTTGTTATTGCTGTTGTTGGCGTTCTGTAGTTGCAGCAGTAGCGCTGTGCGATCGCCAGCAGTACCATCACTAACATTATCGTCTTCATCAGCAAAATCATATCTTTGTCGCCATTTTTGTCATTGTTGTTGTTGCTGTTGTTGTTGTTGCTGTTGTTGTTGCTGTTGTTGTCAACATTGTCGACAACAACATGCTGACATCTGAGCATGGTCGTTGTCGCCTAATGCACGATTCCCACGGCGGCGTCTGCTTGTGCGGCGCCGCTAACAGTTGTCGCAGGCGATACTTTCTACTACTACTACTACTACGACTATTACTACTATTGCTACTGTTGTCGCTACTTTGACTTCTTCATCTTCTGCTTTCTGGTGGTGACATGACTCGAAGTCACTCGCTGGCTGGCTCACTCACTTCACGTTACTTCGAGTTCTGTTTTGCCGCCGCTGCTGCTGCTGCTGCTCGCACCGCGGCCGAACGTCATATTTAACAGAAGAAGACTCGATCGAAACAAATGAACAATAACCATTACCATCATCACCACCACCACGACCACCAGACCAGCATCGTAACTTAATGCGGCTTACTTCAAACCTGCTGACCCATCATAAACACCACATGTAAGTAGGTGTACACAAGTGGGGTACACAGAGACTGTCAAACGCGAACGCATGCGCATAGATGCATATACATATATATATATATATATATATATATATATATACGTTACATACATCACAGGCTTCAATCGCGCTTTTGGCCAAAAAAAAATCACGGACTACAACAGCACGATAGCGTTTTTTTCGGCATTTACTGCTGAAACCAAAGTAATACACACGCAGGGGCGTGCGCGTACTGAAGCCGGATCTTCGCCATGCATTGTCATTAGCAGTTGTTAACACTAAACGGTGGCCTCTAAATGGCCACCGACGCTTTAGCTGCCTATAATGAAGTTAACAAAGATATACTAAACGTAATGATAAACATTAACATAGTAAGAGCATTTGTGGTAAAAAGCGACCCTTTTTGAACGTAAGCGGGGATTCGGGATTTAGAGGGCCGAATCGTCAAGGCCACTGAGCTTGGCACTGCCTGTCGCGCTGCCCTTTCAATCAGCCTATGCTACTAGAACAACAATCCCTCGTCGACGAAAGCGTAAAGCCGCCACTAAAAACACGGCCACCCATAGATGAGGTTGTCAAGTGTCTCCTTAACTCCTGCTTTCAATAATACAGGTAGTTCCACAAGTTTTTAAAATGAAAACCAAGAATTTTCCAAATCTTGTTTTTAATTTTTTCTTATTTGATATACTCCTCGAGAAGCTCAATACACTTTTCCCACCGAGATTTCAGAGCATTTATACCTCTTGAGTAAAATTCTGCGTCTTTAGACTGAAAATAGGCATTGTAACCTCTTCATTGCTGGAAAAACGCTTTCCACCGAGACGATTCTTCAAATGTCTGAAAAGGAAATAATCAGAGGGGGCCAGGTCTGGAGAATAGGAAGGTTGTTCAATGAGTTCGAACCTCAGTTGGGCCAGTTTTGCCGTTGCTTGCCGCGACTTGTGTGCGGGAGCATTGTCCTAATGAAACAGGACAACCTTCTTCTGCAAAGCGGGCCGTTTCACGGCGAGTTCTTGCTTCAGGCAGTCCAACAGTCTTGCATAATATTCTCCCGTGATCGTTTTACCGCTCTCAAGGTAGTCGACCAGAATTATTCCACGTTGGTCCCAAAAAACCGTAGCCATCATCTTTCCGGCCGATGCCGTTGTCCGCACCCTCTTCGGAGGTCCTTCACCAGGTGCACACGATTGGCGAGATGCTTCTTGGGTCTCGGAAGTGTAGTGATCGACCCAGCTTTCATCGACGGTCACGAATCTGCGCCAAAAATCGGACGGATTTTTCGACATCTTGGCCAAATTTCGCTGTGAAGCGGAAACACGCGCGTCTGTTTGGCCTTGGTTGAGCAAATGCGGCACTCATTCTGCTCTGAGTTTTTTCATCTTCAAGTTCTCGTGCAGGATGAAATGCACACTACCCAAACTGATCCCCAAGGCCTCCGCTATCTCCCTAATGTTCACTCGCTTATCTGCGGCAACGATTTTCCGCACTTTTTCCACGTTTTCCTCATCAGTTGCCGTTTTTGGGCGTCCTGAACGTAGTTCTTCCTCGGTGCTCCTGCGACCTCTTTTTAACTCATTAATCCAGTTGGAAACAGTGGCAAAATATGGCGCAGAGTCACCGTACACCTCGTCTAACTCAGTTTTCACTTGGGTCGCATTCCAACTTTTGAAATAAAAACGCTTGATAATCACTCGAAACTCTTTTTTCTCAATTTTTCAAAATCACGTCGATACGTTGCACGGGTAAAGCGATCAAACGAAATCGCAACGGCCAATCACCATAATATTTTGACTGCTAGCATTCGAAAAGTTGCCGTTTCCAATAGCGGTGAAAGCGCGAAAAAATTCGAATTCTGAAAAGCTCATTTTAAAAACTTGTAGAACTACCTGTATATTTAAAGGCAACAATTCTGCGATGGAATTCATGATGTAGCTCACATGAGCAAGTTCATGCCGTTTATACCGAGCAAGAGCTTAGTGGCAACAGCATTTGCCTTGCATTCGGGAGGCCTGGGTTCGAGACCCAGACCGGCCACTTCTAAATTGGTTTTCATGGTTCCCAATTTAAACAAGGTGAATGCCGGAGTGGATTCAAAATCGACCAAGATCGAAACAAAATAAACGGGGAGCACAGATGTCTCAATAAAAAGAGATGGTGCATTGCCATCCAACCCCCACTAAGTTAAAAAAAAAAAGTTTAAGTAAGTTTTCTTGGCAGCATAGCATACCTTCTGTGGCTCACTTGTAAGCCCGGCATCACGCTAAATCCTATTTCCCCACGCGACGTTGGGTATAAGGCCAGGCGTTCTCATCCAGGGGCTCTCTGTATGCGCACCACGTGCTAAAATACTGAATCCCAATGGCCTAAATTAACTCAATTGAGGCTTAATGGGTTGCCGAACGGACAGAACAATAATAACTTATCGCAAGCCGTTAAACAATTACCATTTTGCCTACCTATAGCTTTGGAGGTATCGGATTTTGTCAGAGATATCCGGTGATTACGCATAGAGGATATTACGAGCAATCAGCTCAAAGCACAGATATTTAGACACATGCAATTTTGTGTCGTTTGTAGAAGAAATTTGCGGTTTTTTTTTGTAAAATGAGCCATTGTGTGACGGCCGGGGTGTATCTTCTACGTCCATGCCTCTCCGCGTCGAGGCTAAATTACCTGTTCAGGGGAATAATTTCCTCAGTCTTCTTGGCCCGCTTGACGAATATGAACTTAAAGCTGGGCTTCGCGTTGGAATCTATACTTAACCTGCGGTTGCGAGGCAACCCCCCCCCCCCCCGTTAAAACCTCCTTATTAGTAGCTAGAAGTAGACTAAGCTTCAGCCGCAGCACACATCGTCTTTTTGCATTCGGCGACCAGTGGCGTTGAGTCTATTCTGTACCTCCAGGCGGTTCGTGCGCTGGAGCGCTCTCAGGATAACGCCATTGCAATCTGTGTGGCTCTCCTAGAGATCCCTTCTCTTCAGCCCGGGTGGTCAGAGCTGACAAACGATGTTCGATGGAGTAGCCTTATTGGACCGAACAGTTTCGGCTGTTGACAAAACGAGGTTATGGGCAGTTTTCTCTCCGGGTACAGGTGCATCGCTGTACGCCCTCCCGAGCCATCAGCTAGGTGCCCTCCTGGACGACAAGTCTACACGAATATTGTTCGGGTTGAAGTTGAAAGCAGAGCTAGTCTCCCCTCACCGGTGCTGATGCGGTGACAAGGTCGACTTCCCAGATCCTCATAAACTCTCCTGTTTCCAGAGTTCAGGCAGAATCGTACGCCACTCAGCCTTGAGCGAGACATTTAGCAGAGGGCTATGGTGGACAGGCAACCCATTCGTTTCGAAGCCTCCGGGCTAGTAAGAGGCGATGGGAAGAAACCCGATAGCATAACCCCGATCCGGCCCCATTCAAGCGCGGACAAATGCTAGTATAGGATGCGACCGTAACCGACTCCGCAGAATGTATTCAAGCCTCGGTTACCCATAGTTGTTCTCACCCCTTTCGTTCGAGACATAGGGAGGGCCTGGGCGGCTTACAAAAACTACTCAACGATATAGAGAGAAGATTGGCGCTTGCTTCGTTTACTTCGTTCAAGTACTGCCAATGTTATTACAAGATTTAAGAGTGCGAACGAGTATTTACGTCTGTCATTAGAAGTTCAGAGGGGTAATGCCGCCTTGGTGAGAGAAACCCTGGCTAGGTGGATGAGCCCAGGTCTGGACCTAAAGCCTTGAGTTATGCCCCGAGCAGGCCGTGCACACGTAATTACGTCACACATGCTATATCTTTGTTATATATAACTTGAGTACTTTAGTTATGTCAAACACCGCCACGCGGATATTGTTTTGTCAAGTCCAAGCAAATTTTTTTCTAGCGTTGAATGTGTTGCATTTAGATGAAGTCGAGCCATTTATACTAATGATGTAGGATATCCACTAATTATTGAACGTAAATAACTAATATATGTTAAACGGCCCAATTAAAGTGGGCTGAAATATTAGGAATTGTTTTGCTATAAATATTAATTTATAGTGCTTGACAATTTTATCCTTGTTGCCGACCGATTATTTTATTATCTATCGTCAGCAAATTTGAAACTCGACTTGTATCTGTCAGAGTTATGAAGTCAGCCCTAGAACATCCATTTGTTATATATAAGCTATCTCTATCTAACGCTATACCAACGTATAAACAAAGTTAGAAAGAAAATAAAACGTGGATCAAGCGAAGGGTGGCACATAACTTTCCGAAGAAAATATAGTTTACAACACTGGTGATTGCAACGCTTTTTTACGCAAAATGTTGGCTTCTAATACGATTATTTACACCATTAAAATGCAAACGATGAACCCCTACTCCGAAGATGCGTCTCCTCATTGGCCCGAACAATGCCCTTTTATTGATATTTACCACTATCAGCAGAACCGGCACACCCAACTGAACAAATGGTCGATGTTGAGAGAACGCCAAGCGCGTATGTTTTGTTAAGAATACAATTGTGGTGAACCTTACCAGCGGCACGGGAAAAGTCGAAATAAATGTCGTGCACATATTTTCTTATGTTCATGACTTGAGATTTTTTGTGGAAAATGCTAACAAGAGAATTGCCATAATAAAAATGTCATTCTAAGGGGCATGAGTACCTGGTATGAAAAATGCTACTAGACGTTTCCTGCGTTCAACAAAACTGCAAAAAACATTTTGTTCAGATACCAAAGCGCGCGATCAATATGCGGTTGGAAATCAGCGATCCTGTGAACTCTTAGTTAAGGGTTCCAGTAACATACAGCGCTTAGCAAGGCCGTAGGCCACGGCATCATCAGCCAAAAAACGCCGCCAATAAAGTCGCTGGCTGGTTAAGACTGTGAGTTAGTTTATTGCCTTTTATTTGCCAAATACGCAACGTCGTGCTTGCTGTTATCTAATTTCAAATAAACAGCACATCAATCGACTAGAAGTGTATGTATTTTATTAATTGGTCTTCTCTCTCTCTCCCTGGTAAAGCAGCTACTTTCTCGTATGCGGGGGATTATCTTATGACTTGTTTTCGTTACATCCGCAGGTAAACTGTGGACAGAGATCTGGGTCGTTTGGTGGTCAGGTGAAGTGCGTGTATGGGTATATGCTAAGATAAGTTAGATTCTAGTTAATTTAGTGTTGATCAATCGTTTCGATTCGACTTAGATTGCTCGCCGACTCCCAGACACAGCATTATCGCGCCTTGTTGTTCAGCAAGCTATATTTCTTATAGAAAAATGCCAAGCGTCGACGCGAATTGGATATGGAGACAGAAGATACACGCAAGACAGAAGATGCGGTGGGTACGTCACGAAGTTTCAATAAAAGCAACGTCTTCGGACAGAGTCTCGGTGTTACACGCAGGCGAAGCAGCGGACAACAAGGCACATAATAGCCGTCCCTGTTGTCGAGGGCAGTAGCAACAACAACACCAACAACAACAGCCTGGTAGCAGCAGCAGCAACAATAACAAAAACAACAACGACAACAACAATATCTATAGGCAAACCACCCTTACGTCATGTGCCGGCGTACAAATTGGACCCGAAAAAAGCCATCGACATTCCAGACATTCCTTCGTGACCTGTAAGGGAAGAACCTATGTTCCGAGAACGAGCAGGAAATTGATGCACAGGTGTTTTTGATTCTGCTTCGTCCATTACCGTTATTATTACTGTCACTGTTGCAGCAGAAGCTGTTGTTGTTGTCGTCGTCGTTGTTGTTGTTGTTTTTGGTGGTGTTGTTTTGTTGTTGTTGTTGTTTTGTTGTTGTTGTTTTCCCAGGGCTACTGTCATCCTCTGCCAATGCTTGTGCTGTTTAGCCACTCCGTGTGCAACGTGCGCTGATATTGTCGGTGCTTCTGTCTAGTTTCTGCTTACGCTTCTTTCTGAATTACCACGATTTTAACTATTCCCACAAAGCATGACATCGATTACCAGACTGACATATGATCGCCTGTACCTTTTTGCATTACGTCTTATTTGAACTTACCGGATGTTTGCAATGTAACGTTTTTGGCGCCAGTTAAGACAGTCCAAGTTTTACAAGTACATTAATTTGATCTTATTGCATTGATGATATCGCGATGATGGTGGCGATGAAGGCGACAAGATTGACTACTAGAGCACCACCATTATTTCTTTTGTTTGACTTTTGCTTAAAATGTTCTTGTTGTTGTTGCCCTTCTTATTGTTGCTATTATTTTGCGGCGCGGGCGTTTCCTTCATCGGGTGTGTTGGAAAATGTGAGTTGTTGTTGTTGTTGTTGCTGCTGTTGTTGCTTGTAGCTGTTACTATATTGATGCCAGCCGAGCGACTGCGGCGGCGGCAGGGCACATCCTCATTAGTTGGGTGGCGCCGACCTGAAACTGGAATGTGCTGAAAGTGTGCAATTTGCTTTGCCTGAGGTAGTGAAGAGGTAGCGGCGGCAACGACGCCAAGATGACTTAGTGAAGAGACGTATCGTCTCGACGATATAAGGAACAACATGAAGACAACGACGACGACGACGATGATGATGATGCCAGCGCCAGAGCGTGCCAGCGTCAGCACCAGTAGCCGCACTGACAACAGTAGCAGCTACAGTAAAGCAGCTATGAGCCAGTCCGACCAGCCAGGCAGACAGCCAGCCAGCCAGTCGTTCCCCAGCCTTTCTCTTACACTTGCTTGCTTGCCAACTCAAACAACAAGCGCGAATACCTTCGAAGTCGGACGACGGATGGCACCACAACAACAACAGCAACAACCACAGCGACAACCACAGCAACAACAACAGCAACAACAACAACAACAGCAGCGACGACGACGACGACGACCATCGCCGCAGCCACCGACGACATCAACTCAGCTAGAGCCACAGCAAATAGCGCCTCTGATGTATTTCTGATTGCTTTTGGCCAGCAGCTTGCTATTGAAACGCTTGACGAACGAAATCGCGATAGAACCAGAGTAGGAGGGGGGGGGGGAGAAAAACAGGGGGAAAACGCAGTAACGGGAAACGGCAGGGAAAAAGAGTTCTTCGACGTGAGATAGAGCGACGATTGAATCGGGAGAACAAGTCAGAGACAAAGCGAAAGAACGAAGAGAACGCAGAAAATAAAAAAAATTGAAAAGCATACGCAATGTCGAACTTCTTCTTCTTATTGTTGTTGTTGTTGTTGCGCTGTTGTCGTAGTTGTTGTTGTTGTGCTTGTTGTCGTCTTTGTCAGAAAACCAGACATAACGATGACTTAGAGCATGGGGCTCGTAAATATGGAGCAACAGCGACACGAAAAACAACGGGGACAAATCTCTTATTCCGCCTATTGAGGTGGGAATCAGCCACTATCTTTCACTTCCTCTCTTCCCTCGTTTCCTCATGCTCCTCGTGCTGGATTAGGCGCGACGTGGTCCGCGATGTTGATCCATTTTGATTTCAAACGCTTCGAACGCTAATGATCATAATCGAAAAAGACAAAATGAGAAACACATCAAGCGAAACACAAAATTGTCATTATATTGTCCATTACAGTTACCTGCTCGCAACTTACATACATGCTTGCGCAGATACATACTCACTTACGTATGAAAGCTGCCTGTTGTAATCTGCCAGTTGACAGGGGCCGGCATTTAGCCCGCCTTCGGGATCAGGACAACGATGTACGTCGATCATCACACAAAAAAGGACAACACGCAAGGAGCATGCAGAAAGCTCAAACGTAGGAGAAGGGGAAATGGCTCAACTAAACCAATTTGCGATTTTGTTCCGACGCCCGTCATTTCCTCACATTCGATTTGTTCATCGCAGTGCCTGCGTGAGTCGGCGGACGAGCGCGTTCGACATCTAACGATGCGACGGGATGGCGCCTCTTTAAATTGCATGATAATGGATCCGTAACTGTACGTTTAGTCCGCAAAGGGCTACCTTTGATCGTCGCAGTTGTTATGGTGGCCTCTCCGGCTTGGGCGTCTACTTTGGACGTCTGTTTTATGGATCGACATTGCGCATACTCCACTTGATGCAGTGCCGTATTAATGTATGGGCATCAACAAGCTGGCACGACCAATCTAATTGAAGCGCAATGTAAGGCGTGGCGGCGTTGGGCTAGTGCGTTACTTATACTCAATTGTCATCTGCCGGGGTGTCGCCGGTTCGGTCCCTAAATAATGAAGGCAGAATTGATGAATTGTGCAGTAGGCGCTGGATTCCTGAAATATTGCTACTATTGTCCATTAGTATGTGACGACTTTGCAGATTTCAACCTGATTTTGTACAGAATTCGACAAAATAGGTTTTTAACACACACACAAGCAAAGGTGTAGATGTGCAGTTAGTGAGTGGCCTTTGTGTAATATATGTTTAGTTTTTTTTTGTAAAATATAGGGTATATAGAATTTTCCGCGCTACATTGTTACAATGTGAATTCTTACAAATACAAACGATAAACAGAGGTCTTGAACCTCAGGAATGACCTAGAAGATATGGAACGACAGAACGGACTTCTGGAACAATCTAAGGGAAATTGATCGGAAAGCTGTTTAATGTTTGACAAGAGGCCGTTGGAAAGGGAAAATATCCGTTGATAAATGAAGTAAGCCTGCTCACTATAGGGGCCAAATCATTGCATAACGCACAGCCTGCTGCTTCGCTGCAATATCCCTAGAAGGCAAGTCGCACTGCACTTGTAACAGTTGCCGAACCACAGCAAAGAGTGAGACTTTAACAAGATCCTAAAATTCTTTCTACGACGTGATTAGTCGATGTTGTCGGTTTTTTGTTCCCAAACGTGTGATTGCCTTCGGAGTGGCGCCTCTATTCTTTGAGAGAAACAACAAAAAAAGGATCCAACGCCTCAGGGTTACCCGCGTACAGCGTAGTGTTTCGCCGTAACAGTCTATATGTTAACCTGCGTGATCTACGTGACGAACGACACCGTGATAAAAGTAGTGTTACTAACAAGAAGCAATATAGTGAGTAGTCATCATTGTCGCCATTGTCGTCGTCGTAGTAATAATAGTAGTAGTAGTTGCAGAAATAAAGGTCCAAATTGCAATAGCAATTTGACAATAATAATAATAATAACACAAGTCACAGGTCGCGTTGTCGTCTACTGCCAAGAAGATAGCTGGCGGTAGGCAAAGTGCGAGCAGGCAAGGTGGGCAGAGAAGAACAGGCGACGTAGATTAGTCGGTTGGACACCAGACGCTTCATGAAACGGGGCGGCAGCTAAGCAGCTAACACCGCAGATTGGCGTCTTCATGTTTTTCTTTGTTGTCATCTCGAGGCGACATGAGGGCGGTGACAGTAGTCAAGCCTCCTTTTCCTCCTCCTCATAGAGCCGCTGGGTTACTGAGGCGCGCAGAGCGCCGCTCATAATGGCAAAGGGCACGGAAAACGAAGAGGAAAAATAAAGGGAAGAAAAAGGAGATGAGGAAGGAAAAGGAGACAAAGAGGAAGAATACGACAACGATGAAGAAGCTAATGGGAACGACGACAAGGCTTACGAGCCAAACACCTCTGGCAAAATTACAGGCTTACGTTCACGGCGGCAAAATGGGCCACCATTAAGCGTACGCCCCTTTGTTATTCGTCGTAAGCCGCTACCGCTGCCGTCGGTCGAAGCTCGACATTCGACGCCCAACGCCCACCGCCATGTCGCACCGCTAAACTTCCAGCACGATGGATTTGCGTTTTTCCTCTTGCTTTGTCTGCTTCTTTTCATTTTTCTGCTTCTTCATTTCCTTCTCCTCCTCCTCCTCCTATTCTATGTGTTGCGCCCTTTATGGATAGAGGAGGAGAGAGGGGAGGAAGGGGCGAGTAATCTCACGGACCCGTCAATCGACACCTTCGTAACTTGTACTAATACGTATAACGTAAACGTCACTGGTCTCGGCAGTACAAGTCGCAGCAGCAGCAACAAGTTGCAGCAATTGTAATACAATAGTAGTAGTAGTAGTAGTAGTAGTAGATGCTGTTGTTGCTATTGTTGTTGCTGCTGTTCTTGTTGTGTTCGTTGTCGTCGTAGTTTCTGTAGTAGTAAGAAAGTAGCAACCATAATCGTCCATATCTCGTCGCAGCATGACACTAGCGCCCTAGCTGTAGTAGGAAGATCCTGCTTTAGCTAGCGTTGCTGTTGTTGTTGTTGCTGCTGCTGCTGCCGCTGCCGCTGCTACTAGCGTTTACTATGTCTTATGGACGTCAATTCTCAAACAACAACGTTTTGTTGTTCGACTCTCGTGTCGTCGGGGCTGCCATTGCATCATTTTGCAGAATTTCCCGCAACGAAATAAAGGTGATAATCAACACCGCCGCCGCCGCCGGGTGTGTGCGTGTGTTTGTGAGAGAGCCTCCCGAATTAGCACTGCCAAACGTGAAGGCGGGCGGACGGCCATCTGCCGTCTGCTCATTGTGTTCGCGCTTGTTCCTCCGTCCCCGATGTTGTTATGGCCTGTAGTCTGTGTACGTAAAGCGAAAATGATGCTACTGCTGCTTCAGTGGTGGCAGCAGCAGCAGCAGCTGCGGCCGTGGCGAACTCTGTTTCTCCCCCTCCCGCCTCATCCGCAGAGAACTCCTCGTCGCCGTCAAGAAAACATTCCCGTTGTCGTCCAGACAAAACAAACGGCGTCTGGCGTAAACAGCCTGTCAATAGTATTATTACGATTCGCGCTACGATTGCCAAACTACTCAAATACCTGATGTATATATATATATATAGTTAAATTTTGTTAAGAATACAAATCGAGCGACAATTGCCTCCTGAGAACGTGTGCTATATATATACATATCTGATTTTTATTTGGAAAAAAATAATTCTGACCCTAAAAGGCTTTCCTTTTTTAGAATTTGCCGCCACACAAAGTCGAGCAGCCTAAAAGCCAAGAAAAAGAGCCAAGTAAAGTAATCTTGAGAAGAAAAAGAAGACGACTGGATTTTAGTGGGTTTGTAATTCTCACACTACCGTGGCTTTAACAACGACACCCGATGTGATCATGCATTCTTCAGTAGGTCTATATAAAACAATTCAGTAACCATAAGGTCGCGACAAACATAATGTAAACTGTACCGCATTCTAACCTTTCAGGCTAACATCTGGAACCATACATGGATTTAGTCGGGTTCGTTTCCTGGGGCGCATGGAGGGCCGCAGGTCTAGAACATTTGTGTTGCATCCTTCTTGAGCATTCTAATTGTATACTTAATTTCTATCCGGTTTTTGTCTGACATGTGGACTTTCTCTCTTAATCAATCAATTGCTATGGAATAAGTACTACAAAACGTTTTTGGATTGACTCTCAGCCAACATTTACCATCCACGGGGGGTTGCTTTTGCATTGCTTCGTAATACGGATCCCATAAATACAAATGTGCAACAATGGGCTCGAACCCGTGCACCTATGTGTCTCCTTTGATCGAGTAAGTACTACAGACGGAAGCAAAGGAGTCCCCTAACGGTAGCACCCCGCACCGCTAGCTTTCCTGCCACCCATACTGGGAGGTCCTTGTTCCAGCAACTAATGGTTCCCTTATGTACTGGATGTACTATGTATATATATATATATATATATCTTGGCCACAACGCATTAAAAAGAGATTCGACTTTCGGACACTGTATCTTTTTTTGTTCTGCAAGGCTTTGGCAATACATGATGCACATGCGTCACGAGCAGCTAGCGTGGCTAGTGTGGTACTTACAAGCCTACTAAACCCGGACACCTCCCCACCCCTCTGAGGCTCGACAATAGTTGGTATTTCTTCAAAGCAGTTGGAGAGACGTTCTTGCTAGTCTCCTTGATTCGACTCTGTCTCCGGCTACATTTCTACATAGTTACTAGTGGCCAGATAGAAAGCGTATATCAAGGTATGCACCATCCTGAGGAGATGCGTCGAAACCTCGGGGGTATGTCTGCATTTCCCATCTTTATCGGCTTCTCTTCTCGACCCCTTGCCTCTTTTGCCTCACGATTTGATTGGCTGTCCGTCACAGTGGCCTTCCTTCACACTCCCGATGCAATCGTCTGTAGTACCCTAATGCCATTACCACCCCCCCCCCCAAGCATACTGCTTATGCGCCTTGCTTCTCCAGTAGAATCCTAAATAGGACAGTATGTTTTATGCCGTCCACATATCCATAATGGCACAGTACGCAGGTGTCATTGGTGGCCTTCCTCATCTTGCAACAATGCACCTCTTGAACAACCGTGACCGGTGAGATCCTAAGTCGTACAGTAGATCAAATCGCCGTGTTGGTGACGTGAAAGGACTATTACTACCACGTCCTAAGATCCGACATCAGACACTTCATCCAAAGAGATCGAGCGATACGCTACGGCTAACCCTATTTGCCTGTGTCTATTGGGCGCAGTGCTGCTCTAATTGTGACAGTCCGCTATGCTATATCCGCTCAAACAGAATGCGCTGTGTAGAAAGTCGATACTCCTCAATATTTGCATACGCACTCGTCGATTTTATGACAATTTCCTGTCGTGATGTACTGTGATGACGATTTCGGTCTATCGTTGCAGATGACCGGCTCCTAGACATGATGATTCTTGCTTGTTAGGTAATTCTCAATGCCACTGTATCAGAGCAGCGTAACGTTAAAAACAGCATCTCTGCGGGAACGTCGCCCGTAAGACCCAAACTCCCAGGAATCGGCATACAATAGTCTGTATGCCCACACCCACTAAGCATATTCTCATTCTCTCTTCCGCCATTTCAGGCGGAACAACCGAACTTGATTCCCTTAACCCTTCGCCAAAAAACACGATTACTTCCCCATGTTTCTCCATTAACTATGACAGGGGGAGGCCACAACGAGGCCCCTTCACCGTACTGGTTTAGACTCGAAATAGCTCATATCTGGGTATATAGCAGTCATTTGTGTCAAGATCGTTCACTTAAAAAATGCCAATATTTAAAATCCCCCGCAGTCCCGAAATTAAAAAAATCCTTTTCCCTACAAAATAAAAAACTTCTCTCAAAAATATGCTCATAGCAGAAAAACAACTGTGGATATCGGGTATACGAAAAACGGCATCACCAACAACGAGCCGACTAAATGGGAACGTGGAAGTATATCGCTCTGATTGTTAATATGTCGAGAATTATCTACATTATTGTGTAGCAGCAGTGATGGAAAGCGGCATTTTGCCTTGAATCAAATTGATCCGGATCCGGACCAATTCGATCGCCAATTAACTAATCAGAGTCGGCAATTGGCGCCCTCGTAGCGTCATTGCTATTCCAGACAACAACCGCGCTATTCGCTTTGTAATGACCGCAAATTCCTGTAGCTGTTGATGTTGTTGTTGTTGCCGAACACAACGATAAATTTCAAACACATTTTCTCCACTATGTGGCCAACCGTCCCAGGCATCATCGGTTTAGCAACAATTCAAGCCGGCATTAGTGACAAGAGAACGCATCATCGTATGAACACATATAAACGTGTGTACATGGCTACTGAGTATGATGTTCCGCGTTTTTTTTTCAGTATGCAAATAATGCTTTCACACACACACAAGTACATATTGTTTATTTCTCAATACCTTTGCATTTTAAGACCGTACAAAATTACAATACAGTTGTCATTATATACAATTTTAACACACACACACACACAGATATACGGTGAACCGAGTGAAGTAGCAGAGGCGGTTGTGTAAACATTTAAAGCGAGCCCATATAGCGCACTGAATGTTGTTATTGTTGTTGCTGTTGTTGTTGTCGTTGCGGTTGTTGCTGTTGTCGTTGCGGTTGTTGCTGTTGTCGCTGTTGTTGTTGTCGTTGTTGTTATTGTTGTTGTTGTTTTTAATCGGTTAGTCCGCTTGGTGGTAGCGTGGCGGTTGTGTACAAACAACAAGTGCACAAGTGTTTCGAACGGATGAGATGATGATTAACATAACGGCACTCAAATGTTACTCGTACTAGATTACGTCTACTGCTTTTTCCACGTATTTTGTCTCGTAAAACAAACCCATTAAACAGTCGCAAACCGGGCGGCCAGTCCAGTCCGCGTTGTGGACGTACAAATGTTATCAGTGTATCGTGGCGTGTTGGCGGCAGCAGCCAACAACAACAGCAAAAACAATCACCGTGATAGCGCAGCAGAAGCTGTCGCAATCGACTGCATGTAATCGCACCGCCTTGTTCTACCCAGCCCGGGCGGTGTGTGGTTACATCTGTTTTTACCGATTTTGTGTGTGTTCGCGTGATTGTGTGAGGTCGTATGTGTGTGTATGTGTGTATCGACTACATGCAATAAATTCTAACTTATCCCCAATTAGACAAAAAAAAACAACCGCATGCATCGATTTCACCGTTGTCGTCTTGAACGGGTCTGTTGTTTGCTCGCAGAGGGTGGACTTTGGCGAGAAGCCGCGAGCGGCGAACGACGGAGAGCATGCAATGAGGGCAATACTGGCAAATATCGCCTATTTCGGGCAGCTAGAATGCGTCGTCTTCTTGTATTGGCCACAACAAACACAACACATCCTAAAACAGAAGATATCAGACAAACATATATATATATATAAATATACCTACGGAAAAGAGGGAGGTGCATACCCCGAAATATGGGCACTGTATACATATATAATCGCTGAACCGATTTGCATCCAGCCACCGATGAGCGAGCGCATATATGTATATATATATATATATATATATATATAGATATAGGTATGAGTGTGTCTTCTTGTGTTTGTATGGTACATACAGCTGTACCCCAAAAAAGATGAACGTGGAAGGCGGCAAGACATGAAGATATGGCATAAACCAAACAAAATGCGTGCGTTCGGCGATCTAATGGTACAACGTCGATTCTGTTGTCGTTGTTGTGGTTATGCGATGTCGATGCTGTTGCCAATTTGGATCAGTTCGCCACCACAATCAACGTCTGACAACGTCCAACAAATTCTCTAATCGTGTCGCTCGATCGTGTGGACTGGTTCAGGCTTCCCATTGGAAGCTGGGCGGCGTTCGCCGCGGTGGCGGCGAGCTGTGTAACTTAATAAGTTTGCTAAATAATTTGCCAAGATGACCCCGTGGCAAACCTCAACCCGGCGCGCAGCCATTTTGTTAGCTAACGCCGACAAACCTGCTCTCCAGCACGCCACATAGGCTTGTCGATGGTAGCCTTTCGACCTTTTGACGGGACACTCGAGAGTGTCAGCATCTTTTGCGTCAGGAGCTGTCGCTCGACATTCAACGTGGAAACGCAGCATCTGCTTGGGGCACATTGTTGAACTGGGCTGGGCTAGAGATCCTGGGTTGGGGAACCCGTGACCACGCATTCACGCGAGAACAATTGTTCACACCAAGGTGCTAACAGAACAAAGTTATATAAATAAAAGGCGATATAAATAAAAACATAAATAAAAAGGCTTGTCGATATCTAGCTGTCAGTTGTCGGGCGAACGCACCGAGAACGCAACGGATCGCCTGCTAACTTGACTAGTGCACTTACATCAATTTACTCATGTACTTTTTGTACTGCCAACTAACACTACGCGCACATAGTACACCATCACTAGTTAGATTTTTTAATATTTCCTATTTAGTGTTGCACTTCAGAGCTAATAAATAAGCTAAATATATGCACACTTGATAAAACTAAACATTTTAGTTTAGTTAGTGACGCCAGTGACACACGCTGCACCGCGCGTGTGGCGTAATGGCGCGGTGCTTCTCGCAAGCTCTGCTCTACAAGACCTGCAGATACAAGTTAACGTCAGGTCGTTTTATTTATTTGCTTTTATTTTTGATAGAATATTAGACTAGTAAAGTGCATGACGCAGTCCGGGAGTCGTCCTCGAAGCAACGGTAGTGTAGGCTCACAAACGCATTGAAATCCAGTCGTCATCTTTGCCCCCTCGAACGGAAATAATTTCACATGACTACATGGCTGTTCGACTTTTAGGGCTTAACTTTGCGCGGTGTCATTTTTGTTTTCGAGATAATTTCTGCGAATCTCATTAAATAGACCAGAACTCGTGGCTTTTGAAAAGCACTTATATAAGGTCTTGATATGTCCGGAGGCTTGCTAGGCTTAGCTTCCGAAAGAGTAGCTCTCGCTCAGTATTAAGAAAGGCACAGTGTTTGTCTTCGCACACGCGTCAGCCTCTTTAGAGGTGCACATATGGTATGAGGGGCAGTCAGCTTTGCCAATGCGGTATAGGTATTGCTAGCAGTATCCACCGTGACCCATCAGCAGTTGAGGAAGTGGGCGTTTAAGGCTGTGCCATTCTTTGAGATTAGAGCTTAATAGTTATCTTTAGGGTTTAATAGAATCTTAGACCCCAGGAGAACGTTTAGATAGAGAGGACTTGTACGTCTGCTTTTTCTGGCGAGCATTTTTATAAATCGTTGTTTTTTTCATCAGTATGTGTACTGCTTGCGGCGGACTGCTGCACATGGGCCTGCTGCTTTTTTTCGGCATTAGGCGTTTGGTCGCGATTCTGAACTCTTGCTGTAAGATTGGCTCAGTGGTAAAGTTTCTATTCTTCTCAAAAAGCACCGATTGTAGTTAAAAATCTTTGACATTGACTTTATCCGGCACAGAACTCCAAGCGGGAAGTCCGTTATGGAACGCGCTTTCAATACTCGCAATAGCATCAGTCCAATCTCCAAAAAAAGTTGCGCGTCATAGCCTAGATCCGTCTTTTCAAGTCGATCGAGGACATCCACTTATCTAACTATTTATTATATATTTTTGGAAGACGCGCATGGTTCATCAGCGCCAGAAACTGAACACAGCATAGGATCTCTGTTGTCGAGCGTTCTTCTGTCACCATTCCAGAGACCCTGCCGACACCCACAGGACCTCAATTTGTTTGTCTATCGTGTCCGATTATCACTGCCTTTGGCAGCCTGCACTGCAGAATGTACGATTAAATTGTGAACCCTAGAAAATTGGCGAAAAACGATTTTAATTCGAGAGAGCTGGCCCGTTTGCTCCAGGTTAGTTTTCAGCAAAAAATTAGTGATTTATTCTCTTTATCTGCCTAATTTTACTAATTGATTTTTGCACCTCACTGCCGTTTAGTATATCTGTCAAACACCTAGTCTGGCTGGCTATAATAATAATAATAGTAATAGTAATAATAATAATAATAATAATAATAATAATAATAATAATAATAATAATAATAATAATAATAATAATAATAATAATAATAATAATATAATAATAATAATAATAATAATTTTTAATTGGAGTGACCCAATGACTAACCATTGTGGCAATAATTGCTGTACGCTGTTCTAGTCCTCATGCCATAGTAAAGATGTTCACACTATCTCAAGCGGACACAAAAGACAAAAAATTGCCGCTATCACAACATTCTAGAAAACGATACCCTACTTCGAGTAATGACGGCAAATGTACCTTGCAGAAGCCGAAACTAGCTTAATAAATTTACCTGCATGTTCACCCGACTTGTAGACCATCAAACATGTGTGGGATGCCTACATTGTATATGTTCATTAATTCAATTAAATTCAGTATTTTACCACATAATTGGTAGACAGTTGTTATTAAGCACTTGCAAATCCACTTGAATGCATACAGCATCTGCATTGAGGAGTTTGCCCAACCCTTATGTCGACGTAAACAATCCGCGGTGACAGTACGCTCAACATAATAATAATAATAATAATAAAGCCCCCATTTGTGAGCTATTCTCATGTATGCCGTGTGGTGGCCTGGCTCGCACTGATGGTCTGTTCACTTTAAGCTGCCTAAATGGTCTAGGCAGACCCACAAGACACATCGAGCTGAATAGAGTAGTGAGAAAAGCGCTGAGCCCTGAGTCGGACCAATGAGTTGTGGCCTGATGGGGTTACCATACTTCTATACTGAGACAAAAAGGCCTTGTCTAGGACATACCTGTCTTACCTTTATAATCATGTATTAGCTGGTAAGAACAAAACATTTCATTTATTCATAACATTAGTAAGTAAACACTAATAGTAATATTAACCGATTAAGTACTAAAGGACAATTCCGAACGGAGAAGTCCTAACATCTACAGAGTAGTATACGCACTTGCGCACTTTTACGCTTATATAATATTATAAAGGCTGCGGGCGAATCTGTACGACTGAATTAACTGCAGTGCTCGTGGCAGGGTGCGCGAAGTTAGCTGTTTCTTCGAAAAGGCGACTATCCTGAGGCTGACCTCGTTGGGCCTAAAATTAGGCTTTACTTTATGTGGCGTACGAGCGTACAATATCCATTAGAATCGGTCCGCCACAAAGGTTGGTCGAACTGGCCGTCGTCGTAGGAACGTCAACTTGTCCTTAGCCTCCGCCCACTCGACTTAACAACACAAACAACGACTGTAGCTCGTTTTCGACGTTTTATAATAGGTGGCGAATATAGTTTAAGCGTGAAGAGGAAGAAATTGCCAGACCATTTGTGCTCTCTTGACGGCGGTAGCGAGGGCCATCAGGGGTACGCTTGTTTTGGCATCTCGCCAGCGAGCGGACGTCCAACCAACAGATAACTAATGATTGTCACGACTACAGTAATGACGATCAGGTTCATAGTGTCAGTGGTGGTAGGCAGATGATGAAAATGTGATTGATGAGATAACGACAATCCGTGCGGCACTTGCTAGAACTGGCAATTATATTTGGGAATATGCTAACGCGCTAATTTGCTTAAGAGTCGATCATTCGAAACACGTTCTAGATTCTGCGGTTTGGTGTAGTTTACATGTAGACGCATTTTTTTT
>QVRM01000350.1:0-38679 GCA_003439945.1 Dermanyssus gallinae
TGTTATAGCGAACGTATCGTGCAAGGTTCTGCGTATTCGATGGCATAAACATTCCTTTAGAGGATCTTACAGGGACAACTGTGAAGAACACCTCTAACAAAAGTCAAATAACAACAAGCGCAGCAAGAGCAGGCTGACCCTCCTCTATGCTGGCATCTCCAAGATTTTGCTCGAGCGGCGTATTGCGTTAGCTTTGAGCCCCGACAGATAGATAGAGATTCCTGTCCGTCGGCGCCAGGTGTTCGTCTTCAATCGATCAGTGATGTTTTAGCTGAATGGTTGCTGGTTCTGCTGCTGCTGCAGCCATTTGCCCATTTGATCTTCCTGCCTTTATCTTCTGCCGATTGCCGCCGATTTTCCTGTGTATGTGCTTAGGTATGCCTGCACTGATATCGACGTCGTGATTGCCAATCTAAGAAAAAAAACGTCGTTGTTGTTGTTGCTGCTGTGCTACTGCATGTGATAGTCAAGACAGACAGTGGTGCAAGTTCAGCCTGGCATTCGAGGCTTTGTGAAGCAGTAGAGAGCAGTGTTCGGCGGCCTAGCTTTCTCTGTTGGGCGGTTGTGTGCTCAGCTTTTGGCAGTAGTGGTGGTACCCGTCATTGCGTGGTGCCATCTTGTCCCGGTGTTTAGAGGCGTCGTCGGGGGGGGGGAGGAGAGAGGGCAGGGTAATAGGGAAAAAGAGACTTTAGGCTTAAGTCGTTCCAGACCTCGTCCTTCCCCTCGTGAACTCTCTTCCTTATCGCCAGTGCAGATTTCCCCGTTTGCGTTTTGCCTCTTGATTTTGTCTCCCCTGCGGACCTCGGGCGCGCGTCTGGCCCTCCCCTATTTACTACGTCTCTGCTAGTTGCTACGCCTAGGACGGCCTCTACCACTAGAAGGATTTTTCCTACAAAACTACTACTATACTACAAGTACTTACTACTAGCCTTTCGCTTCGGCAGCCATCGCACGCAGCGCTGCTGTTCTCTGCTGCTTGCTCCATCTGGCTGTGTGCAAAATCCTGATGTTGCAATTTACCTTCTTTTCCCTTGGGGGGGGGGGGAGGAGAGGCGGGAGTCGCCGAGCCGAACCTGCGGGACGAATCAACCCAGCGGGTAGGAGTCGTAGTACTGGGTACATCTATTTCTCTAGCGCAAATACGTCGAGCGGTCGGTCGTCGTCGTTCTAAATTCGACAACTAGGGTGGCGGAGAGAAGGAGGTAAGAAGAGAGAACGCAGAAGGCGGTCGTTCTCTTTTTCTTCTTCGTCCTGCCAGTCCTCTATTTCCCGCCCCGCCCGCTCGAACGGCGCGGACCTCACTCCCCATCCTGTGCGAATACGAATTCTCAGTGCTCGCGTACGCGCGATTCCAGACCGCGATTCAGAGCGCGTGTGCTCTGCTAGCCTTGCCGTTACCCACGAGTTTAACCCACGGTACGCCACTTTGATGCGATAAGGATCCTGCTTCTATGCACATAAATATATTAATATTATATATATATATATTTTAAATATTGTGATGATTTATTAATCATTTACAATACGTTTGCACACTCGGCAGTGCTCGCCTTCTATATATAATATATATATATATATATATATATATATATGTTATTCACGTTAATTATAATACGTTTTTACAATTGGTACAACTTTATGACGTGGCGCCAAGGTCTAGGTGGCTAGTGTGCTACTCAGTGTTGTCATCTATCGGGATGCCGACGGATCGATCCCTGATATTCATCGAATAATGTTCGAGCGATGCCTATTAAAACCATGTAATAAAACATATTGCCGAGAGAGGCAGCGACATGCTGCCATGAGGACTGTTGGGGAAACTCAAAATGTCTGAACATGTCCGTTGATGCTAAAAGTTTTTTGGGGCTTTCTATTACACTGATAGTTAAAGCTATATAGACCAGTCGATTGCAAATCTATCTTGCGTCAGAAAGGTTTTCTAAATAAAGATGTGAGATGATCACAAAAATGAACGCTCCGGTTTCCCACAAACATTTGTAAATCGGTCTAGACATACTTCTAATAGATAATGAAAAATTTACGCTAAAAAGCGAATGACTTTGGAGTTGGACGAAAGCAGCGTTAAATATTCAACTACAATATATTTCGCTTAGCGATCTTATGGATCGTTGGAGTTGGATTAAGAATTGTTGGAAAATAACAGCAATACGAACTTTGGGTACGACTGGCTATAGAGCCAAAACACAAATAACTTGCGATCTGCGCGTTTGACTACAGGTATTTCGACAGCAGTGTTAGCAACCTATTGGGTTGCACCGTGAGTGGCTGACCGGCTAGCGGGCAAACAGACATATTTCAACATCTGCAAGTGGAAGACGTTTGCAATATTTCCGTAGGCCGAAGGTAGATTTCGATAGGCTGAGCAGCACGGCACAATATTGCATTGGGTTTTCGGCAGTTGTATGGGCGGCTAGCCTTTAAACCAGGCATTATCATGGCAAGCACAACCAATCGCTCAACATGGGCTCTAGTTTAGTCGTTAGCGTTAGATCTAATATGAGAGCAATATTAAAAGGCCATGGCTTAACTGTAGAGACAAAGTAGTGTCTAGTTTTTTTTTTTTTTTTGTGGAGGAGGGTTAAATTGCAGTTACGGTGTCTAGTAGTAATCTCCGACCAACTATTACTAACAAACAATAGACATCGCTTGAGTTCCGAGAGAAGTTGCTCGCATCGGTAGAGATGCTTGGATGCCCTAGATGTCTGCCTAATTTAGAAATATTCGAACCACACGCTACTAGACAATATTTAAATCCTATTATAAATACTGTCACGAAATCATTTAATACAATTATTGCAGCTTTAGCCGCATGACGCGGATTATTTATCGTGAGTAACTGCACTCACGTTAAGTATGCATTACACAACTGAAAATGTCTGCCAATGAATGGCGTAACTGGTCCCTTGAGAGAGGTAATACGTAGTATGATCTATGCACGTGCACCGACTTGTAAAGAAAGGCCTTCCACGTAGTCTGGTTAGTTGAGCTAGGCGCCGTGATTGAACTACAACTCGACTCGTTTTAATGACCCGCAGGTGCTCCAGTTTGGTATCGTATTCTTACCTTTGCATTCCGATGAATCTCTATGCGGTCGACATGACGCCACCCAATTCATCGCAGCGACTACTTTGATAGCTGATGGATGTTCAAAAAGTGCTAGAAATGCTTTCTGTCTGACAGGTAGTACTCTAAACTAAAAAAAGCATGCTGACAAAGGGCATAACACCTTTGAAGCTAACATAATATTTAAATCGTTAGACATATGCGTGTAGTGACAACAACGTTAGCAGTGCCCTTACAAACATAGTTACACGACTAAATTTAACTAAAACAACGGCATGTGAAAGCAAACGTGCGACGCGTTCATTTCTTGATTGACTCATCATATTCATCTGTCATCGTTATTTAAATGACAACTGCATACCGCTCAGCTAGAGACGGCGATCACCTGTTCTCAAGCAGCTTGCTACGATCGCCAAGACCAACCCGTGCGGATGCCAACTATTTTGTGCCATTTTGAATTGGCGAATTGCTTGCTTGCAGCAGCCGCCGCATCACGCCGCAGCAGCAGCAGCAGAGCACTTCTTGAAGAATCCACCGGCGCGACAAAAATGTGCAAATGTAGCGGCTAGAATAAAGTCCTCTTTGATTGGTCGCGGCCAAAGGAATGTTCGCATCACAAGGCGCAGCATTGTTTTGCGCATTGGCATTGGGCGTTCGTCGTTGTGAACCGTTCGTCGGGTCGGGTCGCTGTTGACGGCCCGCGCCAAACGGCCGCACTCGGGAACGGAGGGCAACAAAGAGGGAATTAACCTTGGTTGTTAGCCGACCTCGTCGACAACGACAACGACGATGACGACGACGACGACAATGACAACGACCACGGAAACGGAGACGGATAGACGGAGGCGGGGGTATTGGCGTCCATCCATCGAAGCAGAAATCAAGAAGAACGGTATCGACACACAGAGATAGACACAAAGCCCGCAGACGAACGAGGGCGATACTTGGAGATAGAAACAGAGCAATGGGGGGATGATGGGAGAAGAGAGCGCGACAGAGAACGCGCAGAAGATTTGGAAGAGAGAACGAGATACATAGAGAAGAGTAATAGGGGGGAGCGAGGGAGATATATATATATATATAGTGAGAGGGGGTGCGCGAGAGAGACGTTTCTGTGACGCTAATGCGTCTGGGCTCAACCAGGCGAAATACTTGGTGGTGGAGGCGGCAGCGGCGGGGGTGGTGGTGGCGGCAGCTGCGGCGGGGGCGACTTTAGTGGGCTGCCGCCCGGGTCGCCGTTGTTCGAGTCCCAGGGGCTGGCTAAGACTTACCGAAGATAATGAGACGATGCGAGAGACAAGAGCTTCGTTTGGGCCTGGCGTCTTAGAAGTGATTCGTCTGTCGGCCCCGACGACGACGACGACGACAACGACAACAACAACAACAACAACAACAGTACGCAGCAACAACAACATCATCATCATCAGCAGCAGCAACGACAATCACTCGCTGCCACCATGCTACTACAGGACCATGGCCACGGAGGGTCGTGCCGGACGTGTGGGACGGGTGGCCATCGAAGTGCTTCAAGGCGACCCGACGATGGTCGAGGTTCTGCAAACAAATGTAGAGTGTTTTGCAGTGCGATATAGCTGTTGCAATATAAATATATATATATATATATATATATATATATATATATATATATATATATATATATATATATATATATCTATATATATATATCTATACTATATATATATATATATATATATATATCTATATATATATATATATATATATATATAAAGTACAGCTATATGAACCAGAAATGAAGCACGACTTCATTTGTTGGATTTATATGAAGATATGTGTAATTGTATGATATAAGCCGATCCAGACCGCCGCGAACTCGGAGTCCCCATTTGTTGGTAAGACTTCACTCTTTTAACGAGCAAGTGATATCAGATCTCTCTCTCAATATATATATATATATATATATATATATATATAAGGAAAACTCCTTTGCTTCTACATTTAATTCAGCTCTGGTTCTGCACGGTAACCCTTTTTGGTGCATGAAAATACCCCGAAATTAAATGGAAGAAAAACATGTTTTGGCATATCACCTTCGAAGCTAACATAAAATTTGAATCTGTGCGCGTTGCTCACAGGTTATACGCTACTGAGGATTATCGCGCGATGTGGTCGCCGTCTTAAGAAATATTCTGCGATTTGACTTGCCCGTCAAAAATGTACTGTCAAACGCAAATTGACTGCAACTTACAACGAGAACCAGAGAATGCAGTCACGTTTACTAGTTTGCTTCTTTTGAGGAGAATGTGATATCGGATGCTGCTACATGCTTGAGTGTGCGGAAATTTGTGAAGCGTCTTATTATCCAAAATCAATCAGCATATTGTGAGATTGTACTGTCACATTGAGAAGTATAACACTACTTTTTATTAGTTTTATCATTAAATTAATTCTGAATTGAATTTAATTATATAGTCTTAAATCTAGTCAATAGTACGAGAGACCCAAACATGTTGCACTCTGTTATCTGAGAGGAATTAGAGGCTGTGTAGGCTCTGTCTAGGAACGAACCGGGCGGTAAATACGGTCGGTAATTGCGAACTACTACAGCGGCTTTAGACAAATTTGCCCCCGACGCGTTAGCGAACCATTAGGAGGTGTTATCACTCACCAGGTCAGCGCGCCACCTGACGTGAGTCATCCCAGCTACCAAACAATCAACGACGTAGGTTGTTAACTTACTAAGGGGCACGTATGTGGGGAAGGTGCGTAACAGAAACACAATTTTGACTTTAAGTAGAAATCAACAGTGAGCGAAGTGAAAACGAACTGATCAAATTTACTTGATTAAATAAAAATATAACAGAATAAAAATACATTTGTTTGTTCCCAGCCCTTCTATCGTGCATACAAAACCCTTGCTTTTAACTGATAAACGATGTAAATGTTCACATACATTATTTATGCTTTGTATGCGCAAACGTGAATTGCACGGGGTTAACTTTGTTTGTACTAAAATGTTCCAAAGTGACCCTGAAAAACTATGCTCGAAATGCCATTCAAACCATAGAAACACTTAACAGTTATATTTATGCAGAGAACTAGCGTTGTGTAAAAGTAGCCTGATAGCCTGCAGACTAATGATTCTGTGTTGCTGTACATACCAATTGTAATGGTGACTCTATATGGTGTACGTTAATATACGGATTCCGGTGTGCGGTCGGAAGCCATCGAATCCACCTTAGTCCGCTTATGCTCAGCAACATTCCGTTCTCCATGCGGGCAGATACTGAGGATTAGCAGTTCGCTTTTTAATGGCCGAAGGACAATTCAGGATGATCTCTCAGCGCAGATAGCGCTGGATCGATTAGGCCATTTTCAGCACGCCCGTATACATCTAGCATTCGGCAGTGAACGAGGTGTTGTTGTTGTGGCCTTCTACGATTGTCGCCTGCCTTAGACGGTCGTTCTTCTGCTGCCATCAAGGCCCCATCCTCAGAACGACCCACTTCCTGTTTGGCGTGTTCTCCAGCGCAGCCGTGAACACGGGAAGGTGCGACAAAGACCCTCAAACGGCCTTTCTCCTCGTCCGCCTCGCTGGTGTCGTTGTTCTTTGCCAGTTGTGCCAGCGAAGTGTAGCAGCCTGCCTTCGCATAGGTACAGCCTAACAGCGAAAAAGGTCATGGGGAACGAAAGCTGGAAAAGCTATACAGAGCGACCGTGGGAGATACGATTCCCAAGAGCCCGTTCCCATTCGAGACGATTCAAGACAAGTTAGTAGCCTTTTAAGCCATCTTCTCCCGACCGACGTTGGTAGATACGCCCGTCTTTGTCCAAGCTGACAAAAGGCGTTATATATATATATAACGGAAAGTAACTTAAATTTTACACGTTTAATGTACAACAATATAAAAAATGAACGAATCTATTTATTCAAAAAGTATGATTGCTATTAGCTATAATTCTCCCGCAGCTCTGGGCAGGGCTATCGATCGCGATGTCCGATGAGCACAAATATTGCAAATGTGGCAAAATTTCCCGATCGAATCTTGTTAATACACAGAGGCCGGGTAAACTTACATGCGGCCTCACGTTGTTTTGGTGGAAGATAACGCCTAATCTATTCACCATAGTGGTGCGAGGGAGGTCAGACTGGGGCGCTCTAGGATCTTTCACGTTTTACATTGTCGTAGAAAAATCAATTTTTGTCATTCACAGGTAAAAATTCGATGCATTCTTTGTGTCTGGTAAGCCAAGAAGAACATTTTGCTAGACACTCCAATATGTTGCGCGCGCTCAATTTATAAGGTACCCTTTGGCTAAACTTTGACACGAAATCATGGGCGCAACTTCGAGTTACGATGGTTGTGTGATACATCGCGAAGCCATTATGCTTTAGCTGTTTTCTTCTCCCGGCTCGGTTTGGCATAGGTTTTTGAGCGGCGAAAAAGTTACGTCAATCTCGGAATTGACAGGCTTGCATGCAGCGGGTAGACGGCTGGATGGGCGTCGGAGGGCCGCAGTCGAGAACACCTGCAAACAGAGTCAGAACCTCTTTGGTTAAAGATATGCCAATAGAGTCGTCATGAATTGACGCCTCTACAGGCTCGAATTCGTGCTTAGAGATTAGTCTGAACACTGGCAAAATATTGCATTGCACTACTTGGAAGCATTCAGCTCTAACACAGCCTCTCTATGCAAGAATGATCCCTCGCGTCAAAGAGAATGAAAACGAGTTTTCTATGTGCGCCTGCATAGGACTCCCAGAGAAACACCTCGCAGTCGCTATGCAGCGCCAATGCTGCCAAAGGCTGCGCCAGCTTTTACGGAGCTGCGAACAATGCTCCCGCGCGGACCAGAAAAGCAACCTACTCGTGGCGCTGTCTCTTAGCTCTCTCAGTAGTGCTAACGGGCTACGGTGACTGCCTTCAGCGGGACCTACACCGCATTGTTGACTTCGCAAAGTTGCATTTCTTTTATGTTGTATATGCAGCTGGCTGAGGACAGGCTAGCGATGTAAGGCACTGCTATATTGTGCCTTTTTCATTACTGAATGAGAACTAATGTCCTGACACGTCAAGATCTTGTAGAAGCGCTCCTCAAAATCGATTAGTCCTGGGAACTTTATAAAAGTCGATATTGTCTCGAACGCGAAAATCACCGCCGCACAAAGACCGTCAAGCGGTCTTAATCGCATGTTAAAGTGATGAGATGCAGCCAACTCCGGCAAAGGGCATAGACTGGTTTTCAGCGGGTGTGCGAGACGTACAGTACCGTTGATCAAGGACAAAGCTAGATATGCATCATTTTTATATATATATATATATATATATATATATATATATATATATATATATATATATTTGAGTTTATCTATTATGAATTGGTAGTATATTATTTTATTTTATTTTGTAGGCTGCTATAGGCGTTGCCATAGGGCATGTAGCTGCTCATTGCAGAGCTACAGCAGTGCAGTAACTGTTTTCGGTACCTACCTTTAAATATATAGTTCGGTTACCTTCAATAGGCTTGTGGATTACGTGCATACGTATGCTCAATACACCCATTAGGGTGGGGTCGCGCTGATGAGCCAAACAAATAGTAGTAATTGTGTGTTCGATAGTCGCTATTAGCAATAATAATTATCGTTATTATTCATTGGAGCAGCAGTAGCAGGCCTGTACTGCAAAAACCGCGTTCTATTCTAACTTGCCTCTCGGAGACTAGAACGGTGCTCCTTGTTATAGACTCTCATTTCCATGGTCTGCAATTGTGTGTTGGGCCAAACTAGTTCAAGCAGGTTTGCCTAAGCACGCTATGGAGCGCTCCTTAACCGTGTGTCCTTGGTATGAACTTCAGAGGCATTAGAATGTGTGTGGAGAGCCAACGATGGAGGGGCGAAGGAAAAGAAGGCCTAAGTGTCCCAAAGAGCTCTATGCGCAAATTAATTCCCCTAGGATCGACTCACCAATAATAGTCGTCTCTCTCTCGCCAACTCTAATAGCCTTCGATATGCTAATAACGCTACAAGTTAAGCCGAGCAAAGTTCGCCCGATAGCGCCGCCGGTTGCGACGAGAAGACGCAAATTCGCAAGGCCTACCGAGATAATAGCCGCACAGCATACGCGCACATAGATACAGCCTAAATTAGTTTAATATTAGACGACGTAGAATTGGGTCAATAGTCTAGCAGGAAGGCGTCACACATGAACAACCTTCGTGCCGATATTATCTTTAAGATGGTCTATGTACGAGATATATATATATATATATCGTATATATATATATATATATATATATATATGAGATAGAGTCATATTCCCAGTGCACAAGTTCTCTGGAGACAATTGTCGCTTTATTTGTATTCTTAATAAATAGTATATATATATATATATATTATATATTATATATACATACATATATATACATATATATATATATATATATATACATACATATATATACATATATATATATAATATATATATAAAGTGTGTTGCAAACAATTAGCAACTCATGTTTTTTTTGCGATAATTTCGGGCTTGGTTCATTTGAATGGCTTGAAATTTTAAGCGCATGATGTACATGACGAAACATTAGTATAGTGTTGATTTCATTGCAATCTCAAAATCGGTTCATACAAAAAATAAAAAGTGTGAAAAAACAGTGTTGCAAAATATTAGCAACAATAACAAGCTAACAACACAGGTAAAGGATAATCGATACTACAGCTTTTTGTAAAGGATAGTCGATACTACAGCTGATATTCGATCCCAGGGATCAAATGTCAGGAATATTGTCTAGCTAAATCAATCGTTATATAGCTGCAAAATATTCTACAGCTTAGTCGTTGTTCCGAACTAACGACGAATCTTATGTTTAAACCATGGGTCGTACAAAGGATCTTTCGGATAACGAAAAGACAAGAATTGAGGCATATGCTGAGCTCGGTCATACAGTAACTGCTATAGCAACCAGATTAGGACGGCATAAGAGCACCATCAGCAGGTTCTTACACCCTGGAGTGAACCAAAGGTGCAGATCTAACAGTGGGCGTAAGCCAGTTTTGACTATTCGAAATCGGCGAAGGATCATACAGTTGCTACTCATGACCAAATGTCTTCTTTCAGGATCAGGACTACTTTGGGAGTGCCAGTGCACCGATCCACAGTGTACCGAGTGTTAAGTTCTGACAAAAACGTGCGATACGCGAAAAGGAAGCTTATGCCGTGACTGCAACCGAAGCACATTGTCGCACGGCGTGAATTTTCGCATAGATACCAAACTTGGCATAAGGAGTGGAAAAACATCGTCTTCTCGGATGAAAAGAAATTTAATCTCGATGGCCCTGACGGCTGTCAGTACTATTGGCACGACTTACGGAAGGAACCTAAATGGTTCTCGAAACGTGTGGCCGGTGGTGGCTCTGTGAAATATTGGGGCGCGTTTGGATATAATGGGAAGTCTGATCTAGTCGAGATTGTGGGCCGAAACAATTCTGACATGTACCAGCGCATTGTCGGTTCCCAGTTAAAGCCCACTTCAGAAGAATTGGGGGACCTGACGCAGTTTTTCAACAAGACAACGCCACGTTTCATACCTCGGCTAGCACTATAGCCTTTTTTCAAGAACAAGGAGTGCCACTTTTTGACTGGCCGGCATTAAGTCCAGACCTGAATCCTATTGAAAATCTTTGGGGACATTTGGTAAAGCAGATTTACGCAAATGGTCGACAATATAATCATTTGTCGGACCTCAAAGAAGCTGTCCAGCAAGCATGGACTAATATTCCACTTTCGTACTTACAACAGCTCATTAACTCCATGAAAGACCGAGTTTACGATTTGATTCAGAAGAAGGGACGAAAAACCCGTTTCTAGAATAAAATATGTAGTTTCAAATGAGTCATACAGCCCTGCTAAGAATCGAATATGTAAGGCGCTATTGTTGCTAATATTTTGCAACACTGTTTTTTCACACTTTTTTATTTTTTGTATGAACTGATGTTGAGATTGCAATGAAATCAACACTATACTCATGTTTCGTCATGTACATCATGCGCTTGAAATTTCAAGCCATTCAAATAAACCAAGCCGAAATTATCACAAAAAAACATGAGTTGCTAATTTTTTGCAACACACTTATATTGCTGAAAGTAGGGCATCTGTTTTAGGCAATCGACCATCAGTGCATGTTGTCCATTCAAACAATACCAGTGGTTAAGATCGTAGGTAACTTCTGTTGTCAAATGTTGCAACTTCCTCATCTTGCTCCTGTTGTCTGGCGAGCAAAATTTCCACTATATTCAACCATCCACTATAGTTTTCGTCAATTTTGTCATCGCCTCTAGTCTTGCTACCAATGATAGCATGGTCATCATTCTAACTTCTATTGATTTTCGACGTGGCCATTCTTTGAAATTATCACGGCTTTTGGTGGTGATAGCACAACTTCGGTCACCTTCGATAGCCTTCGAGCTTTTAGGGAATATCAGAGGACAAGTGTGTGTGTATTGAATAAATAACTTTTCGTTTGTGCCCGCTTACAGTCTAGGCCGCTTAGGGTAGCCTGGATAGCAGAACAAAACAAGCAAATAAAACAAACAAAAACAAAAGCACAAACAGTTGTTATGTTTCTACCATCCAGGTCCAGGTTTTACTCATACTCATGTGGCTGCTAATGAGTGGCTGTTTCTCACTTATTTCGTTGCTGCTCTGGATATTGTTGTTGTTGTTGTTATTGCTGTTAATAGGTCTGCGCAGAAAAAACAAACAAACAAATAAAACCAAGAAAAAGAGAGCACAAGCAGTTGTAATGTTACACAGGTTCTACTCATACTCATGTGGCTGCTAATGAGTGGTTGTTTCTCAATTATTTCGTTGCTGTTCTGAATATTGTTGTTGTTGCTATTATTGTTGTTGTTGTTGTTGTTGTTAATAATCATGATGAAGGTAATCATATTGTTGCTGATCCAGCTATTGTTGCTCGAGGTGTTGGTCACAGCAGGGCAAGGCAACCCTCGGCCATCACCGCCACTGCCACCGCCATCGCTGCCGCAACTGGCGCTGCCACTATGCTTGGCGGCACCGCGAACACGAAGGCGCTTCGCAGCACTGCCTCGCCAGCCATTGCTGGGTCGGCGCGACGCTGCCGTCAACGGTGAACCGCCTCTGTCCTCTCGCCTCTGTGTCTCCGGCAAGCGCCGCTGGAGCTGGCCAATCCACATCGTCCACGGTAACGACGACAGACAAACATCGACGATGATGACGAAAAAGTACTCGTTTCCAAACTATTACGACTACTACTACTACTACTACTACTACCACGACTACTTCTACTTCTAATACCATTACAACAATAAAGCGACGACCACAGCATCGGCGGCGGCGGCGACAATTGCGACAGCACATATTATTACCACTGTTACACAGCAATTACAACACACAGCAACAGCCGTTACCAGTACTGCAACTACGTCCACAATCCCTAAGGAATCGAGCCCGTGGTGGCGTGGTGGCTTAAGTCTGCGCCTCGCGACCGGAGGAGACACATAGGTGCGCGGGTTCGAGCCCCACCGTTGCCCCACATTTGTATTTATGGGGGTAGTCCGTATATGAAGCAGTGCGAAAAGCAGTCCCTTGGACGTTAAATCTTGGCTGAGAGTCAGCCCCGAAAGGATTTTTTTAATCCCTAGGGAAAGTTCTAGGCATACTACTTGAACCCGCTTGTGTATTTTTGTTACACTGTGCTGGCAGGCAGCTAGGCACTACAATATATTCCATCATTTTTTGCACATACTATTTAGCCACCATCAGCGTGCTCGATCGTGCATGCTCGATACAGTTCTCAAACAAGACGTAATTGGCCTTCTTCCTTTACATGAGGGTTGTAACTCGTCTGTGGGCGTTGTATGCTCAACCCGATTTATCAATCGAGACCGAGAAAGAAATTCTATCCGAATAGGATTTAAGCCCACAAATTGGCAATTCATTTTTTTCAACCAAGCTTTAACCACCCAAGCTCTTGCGTTCGATATACACGTATGTAGTGCAGCATATTGCAACACTATTAGCTTACGTTTGCGATTAGTATATATATATATGCATATACGTGCATACATATTATGTCAGCTGTTGCTTATAGTGCGTATATGACGGGATATTGGCTTCTTTTTACCATCTACGTGATGACGTCGATTTGCGCATGAACGTGGTCTAAAAAGGGGAAAACGACAAAAAGATATAAAGAGAACGAAAGAGAGAGAAAACCGTAGATGTGGGCAAAGAAATGCTGTACAATGGGGCCACTGCTCCGCAGCGTTATTACCACGCATATTTAACACCTCTTCAGCGCCAATATGATACCGATAGACAATTACTGGCACCGTATCGCTGTCTGGCGGCGGGATATAGCTTACCGCGCATATTAGCTGGTCATAAACACCTGGCGCCTCCAAATCTGGCTTGGGTTTGTGGGTAAACAGTCGTGGTTGCTTGCACGCTTCAGCACGGCAGTCTGCAGTTGATAAGATGGGGATCACCAAAAATTTTGCTACTAATACTGCTTACTGAGCTTACTGATAGAGGATGATAATAACACATGCGTATAGCATGCCAAACATGTCGACATTTAGAATGTACTTATTTAGCTTCGATTCGATATGGTTAATTCTGCTTGTGTGTGCTACACACAACTAGATATCTTGCGTAGTTGTCCTCAAAGAAGGGCACGATCTCGTTTTGTCATGCAGGGCTGCTTACGGGTCTGGCACCATACGAAACCCATGGGCAGCCTACAAAGCCTAGAACAAAACCAGCATTCGGATGCATTTTTATAGGTGCACTACGAAGAGTACGTCGAGTTGTTACTTAAAATGCTCTCCGAGTACAAGTGCTAATTAGGACTCGAGCGAGTTATTTGACGTCCGAAAACGACACTCGTTTTCGTTCATCTCTAACATATATAGAATATGGTCGTCGGATATTATAAATAATAAGTAAATTATCAAACTAATGATAAATAAAAAATAAAGACATTAAAATGAATAAATTAACATTATTATTTATAGGTGAATTAAACATTTAATAAGTAATAATTTTCGAAAAAGTTTACTACAGTGGAGAAGATTCTTTTACGTACCTGCTGATCGGTAGTCAAAATCTTATTGCGAGCAATGCTTGCATGGCTGTTGTCTCACAGTATGAGCACTCGTCTAGTTGGGCACAAACACGCTTAAACATGAATAAAATCAAACCTGTAAATATATAAAGTTTATTTTCCGTATAATACATTAGGTATATGTTACACACATCAACTAGCTAAGCCAATGCGCATTGTGACTGTCACGTGTCCGTTTCGATGAGGCCAGGGCGAGACCACTTCAGGAGTGTGCCCCGAACGGAGGCAGCGTTTCCACGTTGTATGTCAAGATCCAGGCGTTGTTTTAAAAAAGGACGATGACCTGTTATCATCGGATGACAGGTTTAACAAGGTCCCAACTTTGCGGATCAGCTGCTTGGTCCAAACGCCAGGGGCACCTAGGGTTTCAAACGCGAGAGGGCAAAATTCATGGGGATAGCCGATTGATGAGTATTTTCTCAACTTGTTAGTCCCCGCAAGGTGGGCTGCATAACCAGCTTCAGATGCGCCGCCACCGACCTTAGAAGGAGCTAAGGAGTCGGTAACGGTGGCATCCCAAACTAGCATTTTGCCTCGCTCGAATGGTGTGAGTGTCATACCATCTGGGCGTTTGCCGTCCTCCGCGCAGAGACCTGGGGGTTCAAGAATGCACGGACGACCGCACCACCTAAGGGCTCTGCTAAAGGTCTCATTAATAGCGGCATGTCTCGAGCGTCGTCTTGCACTAATAATGCACGATAGTCCGTGATGTCCTAGTTTATCGACGGGGTGACTACATTGGCACCGATGAGGGCTAACTATATCTGCCCCTAGTCGTAAGCCTACTGCTATGCGAATCGACTCGTCATCAAGAAGGGTACCTATGGGGGCACTGGGAAGCGCGTGTAACCAGGCCCCTGAATCCTTGGCGGATACGGCGTTTAAGCGAGCTGTGGCTGTGTCGTCGGCAGCTTCGTTAAAGAGATGTCGTTGTACCTCGTCGTGCAGAGGGGAACTCCAGTCACGCTGGGACAGTACGTTTTTCAGGCCTACCCCCACAGCGCGCCTCAAGGTTCTCTTGAAGATGGGCTAAGCGGTTTCTAAACTGGTCGACTCCCGCTGAATCTAAAAGATGGGTTGCCCTGTTTTGCGCGCTTAGCATTGACGAGACAATAGCAGGCCCGGCCAGGGTCAGTAAATTTGGTAAAAAAAACCTGTAAATGGCAGTTACGTTTACAAGACATATACAAATAAGATCAAATGGTCAGATATAATAATGTAAAATGACATAAATATATATATATTTGTAATATATATATATATATATATATATATATATATATACGGTACGCAAGCTAAATCAATATAAGCTTGCGCACCAGGGAACGGCAAAATGGCGTTTCCCCTGTATATGGTATCATTGTGTTCGTCAGAACCTATAGATCACAATTGACGCAATCACAATGACAGAAGCACATAGTCTAGGCCCGGAATTGTAGCAAAGAGTGGCCGTGGTAGGATCGCTTTGCTCCAACAGGAGCGTGAACGAGATAAATTCCTTATTCAGCTATCCGAGAAGTACTCTGTAAGCCATTGCCAAGAGGTACAACGATGCACAAAAATCCGAGGAAGCGAAATGGGAGTGCACTCAGGAAAATTCACGACAGGCCAAAGCAGGTAAGGACTGCCGAGATTGTGAAACGTGGCAAAACGTGCTTTTTTTAGGTGATCCCGGAGCTTCGCTAAGGAAACACGCAGAGTTACTAAACATGAGTGCCGACATAATGCGTCGGATTGCAAAGAACGATTTGCGTTACGTTTCGTATGCACGAAGAGTTCGACAAGTGCTGTTGGACGAGACAAAAGCCTCCAGGCTGGCTCGCTCTGAGTTGATCCCGTGTTCGTTCAAGCATGAGGCTGTCGGGCGTCTTTGGTTCTTCTTAGATGAAAATATGCTCACGGTTGACGCTAAGTTGAACATGAGAAATGACCGCTGACTCGTCCACCACTCTAAAGAGATACATGTTGCAGGAACGACCAAGTTTCCCGTCGGAATGCAAGTGTCAAGTGAGAGGGATGTTATGTCTCCACATGTCTTCGGAAAGGGTGAAATGATAACAGCGATTTGGGTTTACCAACGAGTTCTGATGACTGTCGTAAGATCGCGTGTGATTGACCGTGTGTCGATTTGAACACCGTTTACACGAGCTATTTAGCGCGAAACTGGTTAGACGACAAAAGTGGGCATGCGCTTGCTGAAACACTTTTGACCACCAAAAAAAAACAAATTTAAATTCTCTCTACTCCTTTGTGTATAGCATAGTTGAGCGAGGCTCTAGTAAGTCTCCCCGCTCTAAAACGGTTCATCACTGCGCACTGCCATTTTGTCAGCATTTTAGACATTATCCGGTGCCCTAATAAAAATAAAAAAAGACCGTATCATGCTTGGAGTTGAAGCGGTGCCGAGAAAGGCACCGATGATTCTAGCGGGGGATTTCAATGCGAGGTTGGATAGGGGTGATCTGGAACGAACTGAAGCATTATTAGATATTATAACGGAGATAGGATGCTGGTTAGTCAGCGAGCCAGGCCTAAACACGTTTGAATGTAGTACTGGGGCGTCAGTAATTGACGTTTTTGCCACCGACGGAAACGTAGAGGATATAACATTTTTGGGAGAAAATACACCATTTAGGGAAGAAGCGGGGCTTAGAAGGCATATACCGGTGGGGATGGCTTTCAAAGTTAGTAATAGTAGGGAGTATAGCCGTAGGCCGGGGACCGGGACAAGACTAGATAGAAAGATCTTCTTAGAGGGAGTGGGGGAAGTGTGCCCACCAGGGGAGATTCAAATAGGGTCATATAAGCGTAAATTGACGAATCTGATAAAAGGTGCACTGGTTCCTTGCCAAGAACGAAAAGGAAGGCCCTGGTTCAACGATCGGTGTAGAGCAGCGAAAGATGCCAACAGACTAACTAGAGAATATGTGAAGATTTTTTCTGTATTAAGGCCGTTTGCAAGTATGGTAAAGAAAATGACACAAAAGGCATACAAGGAAGAGAAACAAAAATATTGGGAAAGCCAGGAGTGGGCGCTGTTGCAAGAAGCAGAGAAACAACCGCACAAGTGGCTAAAACAGAAAAGAAAACGGCAGTGCCCAGTGGAGACTGGGCGATTAATTAAGCACTTTGCTAGTGTGCTGCAGGGAGCCGATACTACCCCAAAGGAAATAACATTATTCAACGGGCCTTAAGACGAAGAAACAGAACTTGCACGGGAATGGGTAATTCTACCAGTCACAATCGAAGACGTTGTCAGGGCAATTGAAAGAGCGCCTAGAGGCAAAGCTGCCGGGAACGATATGATACGAAACGAGCATTTAAAGCAAACGCTGGCACTCGCACCATGCTGGAAAGCTTTATTTGACGAATGCCTAAACTCCGGGGAAGTACCAAAAGCGTGGAAGGAGGATACCTTGATTGTCATACCAAAAGGAAAAGGCATAGAAACTGAGCCGGAATCTTGGAGGGGCATAACACTTAAGAGTTGCCCCTATACAATTTTCTCAAGAATAATATCAGATAGACTAGAGCATTACCTCGAAACCAGAAACGCAATACCAGAAGAACAACATGGGTTCAGAAGATCGAAGTCGACCCATACGGCCCTGCGCCAGTTGCTAGCAGAAAATTTGGGAAACTCTATCAGAACCTAGAAGATTGTTATACGCAATATTTATAGACCTTAAAGCTGCCTTTGACTTAGCGCCACGAAGTAGGATTATAAAAAAGTTAGCCTTGGAGGGAGTCCTGTATCGCTTACTAAAACTTTTAAGTACCATTCTTGGGGAGACTACAGTATACATCGACACCGGTATAGGGATTATGGAAAAAGTAAAGCAAACTACAGGCGTGGCCCAAGGAGACGGACTTAGCCCGTTGCTTTTTTCGGTACTATTGAGAGGGCTACCTAACCGGGTGAGGTAGGGGTGGACCCGAGAGTGGGCAATACATTAATGTATGCAGATGACATTGCGATCTATGGCAGGAGTTTATTTAGGGTTAAGCAGGGACTGGAACGGCTAATCGATTATATGGACGAGATGGGACTTAGTATTAACTAGCAAAATCCAGTAGCAGTAAATTTCGAAGAGGAGGTCGATTGGCGAAAAACGATGTTCTTCGAGCCAGGGGTAATACAGTAAATTTTGTAAATAAATTTACCTTTTTAGGGGTCACTATACCATCAAATGGTAGCAGCTTTCGAAAACATATTGAAAGCAGAGTAGGAAAAGCCATTCGAGCGGCAGCAGCAATTAAAAACCCGCAAATTTTGTCAATACATACCGCGTCCGCCCTTTTCAAGATTAAAATAGAACCAATAGCAACATTTGGTGTATCACTTATCTTATTATTAACTGGAGAGGCAGATCTACAGTTACTAGATAGAGTTCGATTTTTCTTCATGAAGCGGGTTTTGGGGTTAGCTAACTCTTGTAGGAATAGAATAGTTCATATATTAGAAGGGGGGGCTCTAATGACACAGGAATTACAAGTAAACGGGGTTTACCTAAGACGACGGCCTTCGTGGTCTACACTATGAAGTGGGGGGAAAAATTAAAGGATATAGACATAGGAATATACACGACGATAGCGATGAGGAGTACAACCTGGCGAGCAGCCGGATATAAGAATAGGCATCTAACTACGGCACTTGCAGCCCACGGGTTCCATCACGTGTTATGAAGCACCCAAGAATTGCACAATCCTCAGGGGTGTTGTAGGTGCGCGAGATGCTTAGGCCATTGTGACAGATACCACGCCGCAGCATGTCCAGCAGTGCAATCAATAGCTGAACTCGCACGATGAGGGAAGATCCGGTGACGCAGAAAAACCACTGATTGAGACTGATTTACTTATTTAAAATTTACCCAACCTGGGTGTTAATAAACCATAATATAAAAAATATTGCCCTAATAGCAATAATATTTTGCCAAAGTCTCTAGCTTGTTTGATTTAGCTGGTGCACCCTGTATATATACGCTCACTCCGCGCTTTCACTAAATGTAAGCTTGGTAAAACACTAGTTTATGCGTTGATGTATATAACCCTATGCCAGAAAAAAAACATATTATGCACACTCTGTCATGGGAGGACCCTTATTCCAATGTTCGCCTTTAGTAGTACTGTCAATGCACTCGTACATTAGAGATCGAAGTAAACAGAAATATGCGTAGTACTAGTAGTTATTAAAAGTCAAGAGACCTGGTTACAATTGGCTAGTAGACATAAATCAAGATTGGTTATGCGCAACGTGTGTTATAATTTTATGAAGACGCAAGTTTAATTTACACATTTAAACGCCGACACACACACACACTCAATAGGTAGTCTGCTGTTCATTCGGACGGTTGTCCGGGACGATATTGATCTTGTTGTGTATTGATTTTGCACTGGTTGTGTATGTTGCACGGAATGCTTTGTTTGCTCAGTCCTACTTGTGTCAGTGCCGCGCTCCTATACTATGAGATGACTACGATCTCGACATCTCGACTTACGCTGGTATAGTTGAGCGTTCAACCTGGCTCCGTCAGATTCGCTCACGAGAATTAGGAATAGTAATAATCATCAACATATCGACGTCGATAAGTATTTATGCACACAAACGATCATCTAAACGTGCAGTGTTCTTAGTGAGTCTTACGTAGGAATATTGACAGCCGGCCATCTACCTTCTGTACTTCGTCCACGAACATTTGACTTCATTTAATTCGCTTCCTGCAAGACCTTCCTGCAATTCAGTCGTCTTTGAGTCGATTTTTACACTGAAATGCTGAAGCTGCGTGCGAGGTAATAAAGTTGCTCACTCACTAACTGCCCGTCACGTTGTTTTGCTGCTGGACGATTTTGTATGAATGGACGAACATCCATCCCCCCACTGCCGACTGTAATAGGCCATAAATAACAAAGGCCGAATCATCTAGGGAACTCCACCCTGCTGGCTGAATGTCGATGCTTATAAGCCAATCGTGTTGTCACTTTCGGTCTAGCGGCCTGAATATCACCTAAAAGGGGGCTTATATATACTGATGGATCTGATATAACTTGCTAGCTAAATAGTGAACTCGCACCGACAAATGGGTATTCCGGGTTTGCGGATGTCTGGATCGACTCATATCATATAAGTGCACATATCTTCATATAGCTCCATAGCAAATTATGTCGTGCCATAATTTACTGTCGGCCTATTTATGACAGCGCATTTGAATGAACCCTTAGCGTGACGCTATTAGCATGAGCAGTCTTAAAAGCCGCTTTTTTGGCCAGCACTAAGGCTTGGCATCACCTTGCTAAGCCTTCGATGTAGACAACAAGTAATTGCTTACGCTATATGTACGGATGGCATAAGGCCATACGTTCGTCGCCTATTAAGCCAAATACAACATATAATGTGAAGGTCAAAACTTGTCAACTACGTTCCGCTTTGCTCACAGTCGATAAAAAAGCTATAGAAGGACTAACGTGTTCCTGCTTAGAGCGTATTTTTTTTATAGAATTAAAACGGTTTTCACAAATCACTTTTTGTTCTGTGTCTTATAACAAAGGTTCCGCTAAAAAGACTAAATTATACAAACGGAGGGAACGATACACAAGCCAAGTTTACATAACACGATAGAAACATTACTAATATTGATAAATAGATTAGAAATAATGACAACCTACAATAATTTATTTGTTGTTACAAAAAATTTATAAGCATTTATTTTATAGAGTGTGTGGATGCGCTTTAAAGAATGTGTAGAAGAAGCGCATAGGTTTTGTAGCAAAAGGTGAAGCTGGTTTTTATGTTGCTACCGCCTCTGTAGCTAATTTACCCCTATCACTTTCGCTACTTCATCCAAGAAGACCAGTGGTTCTAATATATTTGCTGATGTCTTAATTGTTGTTAGGCAAAACATACGATATCGTTTGGTATCAATGGGCCTATCTATCACTAAAATCGTTCAAAAAGGTATCAACACTTTACGGAATGAATGAAATATTGCATTTAGTCTGCGCAAAAATCTCGTTTCAAGCCTACTAGGCATTACAACGGTTCTTGAATCAAAAGAGGGTGCTTTTAAATGAAACTTTAGGCAACGACGATTAAAATACTTTAGAATCCGTGTAGTTTTAAGACCCGTGTTTTTATTTCGTTTGCCGGCCGCGCTTCTGTTTGTCCGTTCATTCGAAAATAAATATATATTTTCCTAATTGACTGTAGTGTAAAATTGCAAATAGCGGTCGTCTCTTTTTAGACGAAACACTTACTTCTTATATTCTTAGATGTTATTCTAAGAGGATCTAAAACCCCATGGTTGGCCTTCAACGATTGTCGAAGTTTACAATGCCGTAAAAGCCTTATTTCGAAATGTTTTGTATGATGGATGAACCTATTATGCACGTAAACTCGCCGGGGGGCAAACTTGTAGTATCTGATTAAGCCCACATATTTTCCCTTTTTTGCTTATGACACCACGAACAAACAAACATTTGCATAGTATTTCGTATTTTTTACTATCATGATGTTTTCCTTTTTATAACAGGTTGTCTTTATCGTAATCGACAATAGAGCAAACATAGCAGCAATCATGGGTCCCTGGGTAACCTTAATCCTTCTTGGCATAGCTCATTCTTAAAGTATCTATTCTTTTGGTAGCTGAAACAGCTGCTAAGACATTCCAGCTTGGGGCAACTCTGTCCTCAAATAGAGAACTATATATAATTACAGTGAAAGTATTTTTGCATCAGTGCAGCTCTGTCTGTATATATATATATATATAAATGTTATATATTATTGTATATTACTGCTAGTAGTATTGTTTTTCGTACTTGAGCAATTTTGTTCGAACACCTACACAATAAATATTTTTTGGACATACAGCACAATATAGTATACTTAATACGTTACTCATACGTTAACAACATGTTCTAGTGTGTGCAGCACGCCTTGGGGCGAGGCTAATGGATCGCAGCAAAGCCCGAGGCCGACCAGTTTACAATCGTCTCCGATACTACCGCGGAGTTCCTCCGTTGTATGTCTAGCGAAAAGCTCTCTGCTTAAAAAAACTCCCCAGATCGCTTGTGGCCTGTTGCCAGCTTGAGAAGCTTGCAAACAGTACGCAGTTTCCTCGTAGCAGCCCATTCTATTTGAGCGCCTTTTGCTGTTGCAGCCTTACTTTGCCGCTGCTTCCGATAACCCTGCCACCAGCCGGCGTTCTGCAGCCCACTGTGCGCTTGGCTTACGTGAGAGAGTGAACAAGTGATCGAAACCATTTCACCATAGACGCCCATGTTGCGCCTCCTGTAGAGTTCTATGGTAATCTTCGGAGTGTACGACAATTTTGACCAAAAAGTTCCCCCTTACATATTTCGAGCAAATTTGGCACAGAGATTGCGGACACTGCGCACCATATCACAGAGATGCATGCCTTTCCACTGATAAAAATGCTTCAAACGATTCAAAAACAAGACAAGTGTTTTGCTTATTTCGATTTTTCTGCCTCGTGTCTCGGAATACGGTTGCACCGGTACTCATACAATATTTCCACGCTTACACTGGTGTTATGTTTCAAGATTTGCCTGTTAATATGGAAAGCAAATTATGTTAAATGTTATTACAAATAGTGTGATTAACGTTGGACCGGAGTATGCTCTTGTCCTGCCATAGACGACCATAACCCCCACTTCTCATAGCCTGCTACGAAAGCTAGATTTCCCCAAATGTTCTTCTCTTTAAGTTTTAAGATCGTAGTAAAAATGCCGACGGTTGATGTCTGTTAACGTTTGCCATTTTATGCTCCACGTTTGCGAGGCAATTATTATACGGCATCGATTTTCTTCAATTTTGCCGTACTTGTATTGCTTAGTAAGTAATATATACATATCTAAAAACACACATATATATATATATGTATATATACAAAGTGCTTAAAGAGCCACTTAAAGGTTTGTTTAGAATGTTGCCGCTGTACCGAATTTGCGGCGTTAACGCAAAGTGATGTGAACATTGTAGTTTTATGCCATTTCATCTTGATTATTTCTAAGAAAATGTTGATTACTGAGCTGCATCAAGAAAAATTGTTTGGTTGAAAAATATTGATTGGCTTTTTCTGTAAGATTTAAGGAGCAAGGAGTTTGCCAGAAGTTTTTTTTTGTAAAGAGCAAACTGTACGCTAACAACCCCACGATCATCAGCAAACTAAATAACAATATTGTAGTGTTAATAAATATATTTAAGTTTCCGTTAGCTAAGCAAGTGCAAACAACTTGGTGTTCTGTATACAGCTTGTAAAGAAAAAAGAACCTCACTCATATCGTATTTCGTTAGAATTAGTATGGATTTGCTGGTTGCTATATTATTTGCTTGACGTGTTTATTTAAATATAGATGTCACCCTTTTATATCAGGGGCGCTTAGAGACAGCATATATATTACCTATGCACCCATATCATCAATGTGTTCTCCAATACCTACAGAGTATTTGTCTTCCATTGGGACAACCTGGAATCTTGATAATTGACTTGGTCCTTTTTAACAATTGGTTCTAAAGCTAGGGCCCCAACAGGTCTATATCTCTGCTTCCCCCCAAGGCTGTACATTTTTTTACAATATGTTTGATTGTCTCATTCCCTAATTCACAAGCTCTACATGCTGTAATTATTACAAAGACTTCAAGATGCTAGAACTCGTTCACAATGTTTTTACACGCTTGCACGCTAAATAGAGCGCTACTACACAGATATCGCTTCGTTTCCATAGTCTGTGGCAGAATGAAACCAGCGCAGTTGCCACGAGGCGACCAGACTGAGCGAAGTAAAGGGTCTGATTCATTTAGCTCACTCAGCAAAAATACGGCCAATGCGTTTACTTTCCGATTGTGAATAATATATATATATATATATATATATATATATATACATGCTGATAGGTGCGTGTATATGTCACGAGCTTAATTACGTATTGCTATTCCTTTCGTTTGCCATCGCACCCTGTGTTAGTAACAGACCTGCTACCGTGCCGGTAGAGTAAGACAGCGCGGTTTGAGCAGAACCCTGAAGACGCGTCAATCATGAAGCGTTGGGGCATGCTTTTCGGGGGTCACGCCCTCAATTGTTGAGGCAGGTCCTCAACAAATGTCGATCACGAAGCGGATGGACCACCTTTTTAGCAAGTAGTTCGCTTGTACAATAACTGCAAAGTCCCATGCCTGCAATGGCCGCTTCGTCTTATGAAAGTCCCACAATTTGTTTGACACCTATAATTGGCCTTGTCGAGCCCGGTGGCGTGGTGGCTTAAGTCTGCGCCTCGCAACCGGAGGAGACACATAGGTGCGCGGGTTCGAGCCCCACCTTTGCACATTTGTATTTATGGGGGTCCGTTTGTGAAGCAATGTGAAAAACAGTTCCGTGGACGTTAAATCTTGGCTGAGGGTCAGCCTGAAAACGTTACCTATCATTGGCCACAGCTCACCTCAGCAAACTCCAGCCCAAATTGCCTACACCCCACTCGAGAGATTCGCGGCCTAACCACTGGACCGGACCCAGTCAAAGCGTTTCAGTCAGAGGACAGTGATAGAATGTTATCATCGTAAGTGTGATTACCACTTCAATAATAAGAGAATTATCTAATTAATAATTAATAGTAAATAAAACTTATATATATATATATATATATATATATATATATATATATATATATATATATATATATAGATATATAATAACCCATTTGCCTGCTTTTTCCAACAGCTGTTGGCAAATGCTAGTTGCTGACCGACGAGTTTGTGTCGAGATCTCCACGATACGCCGCCGGAACTCACAGCACGAAACAGCACAGCACAGTGCGGCAGTGCGGCGTCTACATATATGATACGCGCGCGACTCAGTCCGAATTGCCGCTTGTGAACAGTTTGATCTCTACAGAGAAGCACTTTGGCAACAAACGCATTGAAATCCACCATCTACTACCATTAGTACCAACCATCTCCCTTCGTCGACCTTTCTACATGTGTTCGCAGTTATGGCTGGCGGTTTGTTACCGTTGTCCGGTGGGCGGCAGTGGCGGCAGCGGCAGCAGCAGCGTCAGGGGCGCGCTGTCGTTACTTTCATGGCTCTCGTGGGAGTCTCTCTGAGCGGATGAACCTGCTCTGTGCGGCGAGGGCCGCCAGGATGACGACGCCTCCTGGCGCTACCTCACACACACAGCAGGGGGGCAATAAACGCTGTCTCTGTATCTCTCTCTTTCTCTCTCTATTTATGCGTTTGGACCATACGTGTGAGCGCTATACAGGTGCTCAACCTAGGCAGGTTGCGGGTGGTTTCCGGAGGCGGACGGAGGGACGCACAGACAGAAAGGCACCCACGCACGCAACAGTCGGGGCACATCGGGCAGCCGGCCTCCTCCAACTAGCCAGCTACCTGCGTCGGCCCAACAGGGCAAACGGAAATGTTTCACATTTGTACCCAACTCTGGGTCCATCCCTCTGCGTCCTGCCTACCTGACACTGTCTGTAGCACTGCAAAGCTTCCACCATTCATTTTCGACAGTTAGCTGCAATTTCAGTATAGTTAGGTGAGCGCCGCTACTCGTTGACACATTCGACTCTATTTTATTAGACACTTCGTCTACTTACATATATTGATGTGTATATAAGCAGGGTCTATCTTAACTTTGTTTGTACTCATTTTAAGGTTTGGTTGAACTCGGCAAGAAAGTATCTTTGTTTTTGTCAATGGAAGGAGGGAGCGCAAACCTCTTTCGTTTAGGGGTGAGGATGAGATTTATAAAAGTTTTTATTCTGTAATTTTTTGTTCTCCTGCACAGTTGTGCGAAATCTACGTTTGCGGGAGAACCGCATGAAGAGTCCGCATGAGTCAGCGCATGTAGGAACCGATCATGCTGTCGTGTTCGGCGGAAAATTTCGCATCATCTGAATGACACCCGATACAAGTTAGTGAAGGGCGAATAGCCGGATTTAGGAAAGTCATAAAAAGTTTATATGTACTTATGTGGTACGTTGAAGTTTCACGTTCAAAACCGCAACATGTTGCAATTACGTCCAAAAACGACGTAATTGGTCTCTCTCTCAGGCAATATCAAAATTAATGTCCACATTTTCGTGTTAAAGTGATGGTGCTGCGTCACGTTGTTGCCGAGTAACTAAGCTCTTTGGACAGCCATATCGAACGTGAAGGCAGACATACTTGCTAGCATTTTGACCTGCTTTAAAAAAATAGGCCACTTAAAAACACTAGTTGTTTTTTGCCAACAGCTATACCCCGAGCAATTTTTGCGCGGGCACTAATTCAAAGTTCGCACGGGCTTCTTTCACGCTATTCGAGGCGCCAAAGCGACATAAGACAAATCCTCAAGTGCTATAGGTAACGAGATGTTGGGTTCTTTAGACAGCGTGTCATTTCATCACGAACTGCAGACTGTATTATAATTTCGTGATAAACCGGTTTTCAATTGCGGAACAGGCTGGCATGTTGCTCTGCATATAAATGCTATGATGGTGATATATACAATCGGTTACGTGGAACTGAGTCGTTCCATGGCCGTTACTTCGACACTAGACGGCCACCGACGAGGAAAAACGACGGCAATTGCGGAACAGCTCATCCTTAGAGAACTGAACGAGCGACATTTTGCAAGCATTATGCAGTTGTCTACCTAAGCCGGAGTAAGTTTTGCTGCGGTGCAAAGGATACTACTGGCCGACGGGGGACTGCATCCACGCCGGTCTCAGCGAATTCAAACTCTACGGCTCAGCGACTACCAGGCTTGCTTCGTTTAGCCAAGATGGCGTGTTTAATGCACACAACACTCATTGGTGGGCCTAGAAGGACCCGCATATGACCATATAGCATACATAGAATAGATGCCAGGATTGCTTCTTAGTGAATGTCTGGGCGGGCCTGGTGGACGGCATCGTGGACCATAAAGGTCCCCACATACTTTCCGCTAGATTAGACGCAGCTGTCTGTCGCACATTCTTGAGCGATACGTCACCGCAAATGTGTTGATTTTTTGTGAGCTACCCGAGGAGTGTCGTCTACGAAACCCCTGTTACGATCGCCCACATTTCTATCAATGCTGCTGTTGCCGTTTGGGCAAAGGCTAAGATGTTTACACGCGTGAAACACAGAAAAGCTGTGCAGTCGCTACAGAACGTGCTTAAAGGTTGGCGGGCGGAACTTCGAGCCCTTCTTATAATAATTAAAAAAAATCTGGTGCGTTTCTGAACAAACCCGAGTGGCTTATTTGCTGAAGCAGGTCAAAATGCTAGCAAGTATGAATGACCTCACTTTTAATATGTTAAGTTACTTAGCAACTAACTGACGCAGCACTATTACTTTGGTATGGAAATAATGGGCATTTACTATTTTATTATTTGCCTGGGGATATTCTTTTTTGACGTAATGGCAAAATTTAACGTTTCTAAACGTGAAAGCTTCAACGTAAATTAGAACAACATATCAATTTTTTAGAACTTTTCTTAATCCGGCTATTCGACTTTCGTTAGCTCGTCGTTGGGTGTCATTCAGATTTTTTATATGATATATAATATTTTCTTCTTTCATCCCTAACCAAGACGTTTCCGTCCCTCCTTTCATGGTAAACATTATTTTCTTGCCGAGTTGTACCAAACTTCAAAATAGGTACGTACGGTCGTGATAGACCCTGTATATATATACAGGTAGTTCAATAAGTTCTTAGAATAAAAACCGAGAATTTTCCAAATCATGTTTTTAAATTTTTCTTATTCGATATACTCCCCGAGAAGCTCAATACACTTTTCCCACCGAGATTTCAGAGCTTTCATACCTCTTGAGTAGAATTCCGCGTCTTTAGACTGAAAATAGACATTGACAGCAGCCTTAACCTCTTCATTGCTGGAAAAACGCTTTCCACCGAGACTATTCTTCAAATGTCCGAAGAGGAAATAATCAGAGGGGGCCAGGTCTGGAGAATAGGAGGGTTGTTCAAACCTCAGTTGGGCCAGTTTTGCCGATGCTTGCCGGGACTTGTGTGCAGGAGCATTGCCCTGGTGAAACGGGACAACCTTCTTCTGCAAAGCGGGCCGTTTCACGATGAGTTCTTGCTAACGGCAGCCCAACAGTCTTGCATAATATTCTCCTGTGATCGTTTTACAGCTCTCAAGGTAGTCGACCAGCATTATTCTACGTTGGTCTTAAAAAACTGTAGCCATCACCTTTCCGGTCAATGCCGTTGTCCGCACCCTCTTCGGAGGTCCTTCGTCAGGTGCACACCTTTGGCAAGATGCTTCTTGGGTCTCGGGAGTGTAGTGATGAACCCGGCTTTCATCGACGGTCATGAATCTGCACCAAAAATCCGACAGATTGTTCGACATCTTGGCCAAATTTCGCTGTAAAGCCAAAACATGCGCGTCTTTTTGGCCTTGATTGAGCAAATGCGGCAGCCATTTTGCTCTAAGCTCTTTCATCTTCAAGTTTTCGTGTAGGATAAAATGCACACTGCCTAAACTAATCCCTAATGCCTCCGCTATTTCCTTAATGTTCATTCGCTTATCTGTGCCAAGAATTTTTCGCACTTTCTCTACGTTTTCCTCATCAGTTGCCGTTTTTTGGCCTCCTGGACGTAGTTCATCCTCGGTGCTCCTGCGACCTCTTTTTAACACATTAATCCAGTTGGAAACAGTGGCAAAACATGGCGCAGAGTCACTGTACGTCTCGTCTAACTCAATTTTAACTTGGGTCCATTCCAACCTTTGAAATAAAAATGCTTGATAACCACTCGAAACTCTTTTTTCTCAATTTTTAAAGATCACGCCGATACGTTGCACAGGAAAAGCTATCAAACGAAATCGCAACGGCCAATCACCATAATATATTGAGTGCTAGCAGTCGAAAAGTTGCAGTTCCTATTAGCGGTGAAAGCGTGCCAAAATTCGAATTCTAAAAAGCTCATTCTAAGAACTTATTGAACTACCTGTATATATATATATATATATATATATATATATATATATATATATATATATACGAGAGCGGATCCAAAAGTTCTGACACATATTTTTTAATTTGGTCTCGGCGTCGTAACCATACGAGTATACCCATGACCTGTCTCATGTAACCACTCTCTGAAGCAATCCAGAGTCTTCTGATACCGCCCGAAAGGTTCAATTCGGACATTTTCCAACGGATGTTCATTTGCTAGAAATTCATCATTTTTGAAACAAGGTTCGCTGCCAGTCTTCTGACGCATTAAATATTGGTCAAGATTGTTACAACTAATACATAATATATTTTCTATTCACCAGCTATCTCTCGTATAGTAATTTGGCCTTTTTTTGACTGCGATATCACAAATTATCACAAAGGCCTTAGAAGATGACCCCCGTTTGACAAGGATCGTATTAAATCTTTTTACGATCATCGCGAAATCGACTGCACCACGTATACGCTTTGCTTCGGGACGATCCTCATAAGCAGTTCGTTACATTTCCACCACTTTAGAACATATGATATGGTTCTTAACACAGAACTTGATGCTGAATCGTTGCTCCTTCATTTTCGACTCCTTATAAGTCGGCGAATCTCGTTTTCTTCACTTCTTTGAACGCAACTTAAACAATAATGGCGCCGCCACCAGTTGGCGCCAAAATTTGGCTTGTGTGTAGCTGGTAAATGGCGCTAAGCAAAGAAAACCAGAAAGCACCTTGGTGTGGTGGTTTCAGTTCAATTTTGGTTTACATTACATTCATTACAAGCGTATGTGTATACGTTAGGAACGTGCCAGACAATTGAGACTGATTGAGTCTCAACATTAACTCTAGTGAAAAAGAAGGCATCTTTTATTACATAGTTTGCAGGCGTAGCTATTGTCCGTTTCATGCATGTCGCCCGTCAGCAGAGCTTCTGGTAGAACCCATTTAAAGAGATGCTTGTCAGGTTAGGTCGAAACATTGCAAGGGGGGGGTCCGTTCTTGCATTCTTGCATACAATGTGGCGGCGTGGCCTAAGAGGTAGCCAACGCTGTCATTTACCGGAGTGTCGCCGGTTTAATTTTTATTTTGCTGATCGAATTTTCTTTGAGCGATGTTCGTTGAGAATACATGGTACGCCCTATCGCTAAGAAACAGCAGCCATGCTGCTGCCACACTGATTTTTGCCATACTGCTATTTGCGTGATACTTTTCACAAAACGGAGTTTTACGTGCACATTCCTCTAGAGATGAATATCATACATAACTATAGAAAACTATGCACGTTTTACTTATCGTATTTTAAAAGATTTCGTTTTTCATAACCTTGGTATTCACCTAATGATGGGCAGTGCTTTAGTTTCTCAAGACCGATATCTATCGATGCGACGCGGAACGCGACATTTAAGTCTAATGAGATACGGTCTAATTCTTATGATAAAAGCCTCATGATTTCCAGGCTGCGCAATGTCGCCTTCGATCTATTTCGTGCAAATTAGACCTCGACCTCAGTTTATATATATATATATATATACATACAAACGTAAGCAGACTATCTCCCAGAAAAAAACAGCTAACATAGAGGCGCTGCAAACTTGCAATTAAAAAAAAAGAATTTATTAACGTTCAACCAAAGAAGGGTACAAGCACTATCAACTAATTTAGGTTATTAGCAAAGTAGTTGCGTTACACTGGTATCAACAATTTGCATCTCAACAGACACTTAAACAACACACGAATGTGAATTTGGAGAAACAAGCTGGAACTAATGAGAGACACTAGTCAATGAAACGGAAATTTGTAAACAATTGCTAGACGTTGCAATCCGGTCTGCTCAAAACAGCTTACACTAATACCTCTGAATGTAACGTTCCACGCCGTATTTTGTCAAACATATATATATATATATATATATATATATATATATATATATATATATATATATATATATATATATATATATATATATATATATATATATATATAATATATATATATATATATATATATATATTTATATATACTGGAGAGCCTCGACATTGGCTAGGCTAGTCCGGATAATTCAGAGGCGATGCACACCGCTGCGGGCCGTAACGGATCACGAAGGGAAAAGCTACTGGCCGGCGGTTGTTGAAGAGCCGCGATTCGATTGCTGAGCGCCTTTAAATCTAAACCGTTTGTGCTGTTCGTTCGCGCTAAGAAAACCGTTGTTTCTTCAAGGAGGTTTCATGTTCCTCCTTCCTCTCTGTAGAAAGTGCGCCTGAGTCCTATGCGTCGTTCCCTTGCTGCCCGTCGTCACAAGGGTCCAGGCGTACCGGCTGAGCCCGAGGTTCGCTCTACCTAAGGCTAGCTCTCTGCGCTGCTTTTACCCTCTCTCGGGCTTTCCCAGCCGTCCAATAAAAGAAAGAGACATCTGACCAAAGAAGGAAGCGTCTGATGCTATGGTGAGCCTCGATCTCGAAATTCTTCGTCGGAAGGCGCTACTGCCCTGACGACGGAACTCGATTACTTCGACAGGCGTTTTAGTGGTAGCACATTGACGTTTGTTGGGGGGGGGGGGGGTATAGAAGATCAAGCTTCAATTAGCTGCACGGAATAAATTGCTGCCGACAGTGCCCCTAGGTCATGGATTTTAACCATGTGGCAATCTTTGTAGAAAGTTGAACGCCGTATAAAACGTGTGGAACTGTAACAACGCAGTGCAACCTAGCGGACATACAAATCTAGAACGACAAGAATGCTCCGCCGCAGTTTCATTAATTAATGAATAGAGTATTTAAGAACATACCTCTCATAGAACGGTCAACTTAATGCATCCCCCTAGGGTCAACGTTCGGTATTTTTGCTTTCATTTAAACCCAAAGTTTCTGACCAAAATACTATATACACACAAGTCGTGTATAGATTGCGAGATACCCGATATAGATAGATTAACTATACCCTTGCCGCGTAGTAATAATATTAATAATAATAAATTCTCGCTCATCTGACGTCTAGTAGATGTATGTTCATTCACATGACACACATTCATAACACATAGTTCATTCACTCACAAAGTGGCAACGCTATGGCTTTTCATACTGGTGCGTCTAGTCTTGGTCGAAATCGACACACAGTAATATTTCTGTTCATCGTTTTTTGGCAATACGTTTTTGTTGCACACTGCCTACTATGTGAAACAACGTTTTTGGGTGTTCTAAACACCAGCCGAGTTGCGCTTACTTCGCTGTTCAATGGTGCGCTTTGTCCATTTATTGAGCTCGTCGATGAAAGTAGCGGAACTTTACGGTTTTTATTTCATGTTCTATCTTATGACGTAGATACTTCATCCCCTCATCAGATAAAATCAAACGAAGGCGAAACGCTCAAAGTCCTGTGACGAACAGTCCGGTGTAGGGTTCTCCATCTCTCGGCGTCTCAGCGTCCTGACGGCCCGTAGATGCATTCCGCCCCGTTTCACTGGCGTCCGTCAGCAGCAAAACCAGCCAATGTCAACAACAACAATTACGGCGACTACTACTCCTGCTGCTGCTATAGCTGCTTTAACTACTCCTGCTATAAATCCGAGAAGATCACTCGCCCTGCCACCCGCCTCGACGTTACCAACCCCCGCCCTGCGATTTATCCATCGGTTTCGTTTCTTCCCTCGGCTGGTCGGACTGGCGCTATCTGCGCCTTCTTCGTTCGACTGCACATCGGTGAGCCCGGCGCGACATCACTACACGATGGTACACTGCACCACACGACATAGTAATCTCGAGTTTGAGCGGGCAGACCCGCGCCACACGAGGGTTGCGAAAATCTTCAGAACGCTTCAACACGCCGAAGTGCGCTTCATCGTCCTGAACGTCCTCCAACGTGGGAGTCGGCGTTTGCCGGAGCCCGCTCCCCGGGCTCGAACGCCCCTACCCGGGTTCGAACGCCCCTGCCCGGTTCAGGCGGCCGACGCTGTCTCGAACGGCCTTCGTCCCTGCTCATCCGTCCCTATCCAGCCGTCGACGCAGTTGGCCGTCGAAACTCCGCTTCTCGAAGTTGAATATCCTGCGATATCTCTCTCTCTCACTCGAGATCCGACAGCGTCGACAGCGGCATTCACAGCTTTACGATGACAACGACGACGACGATGAACGACGTTGACGACATGATACTGAAACTCTCTTTTGTTCTCTGCTGGGTGACGTCTCCTCCGCATTTCGTCGTCTGCCGCCGTAGGCGATCAATGGAGCGGTGCGAACACAACGCCAAAGGAGACTGCTGGGAGGAGGGGATCGGCTGCCTGTGCTGTTCGATGGCTCCTGGCCAGACGCCTTCACAGTCGTCAGTCGTGTACGTTGCACCGCTGCCTCCTGTGAGGCGGACTTCTCAAAACGTTCCGTGCGGGTATCACTGCGGCTGCTGCTGCTGTTGATACTGACACTTTCACGACTAGTACGCAACGACAACGACAACGACTATTCATTGGTAAGGGCGGCTCTAACAAGGACCATCGTCTTATACCCCCCCCGTCTTCACATAGATAGACGGGGCTGACTGATCATCAATGTGACGACCCCTCTTTTCGACCGGCGAGCACGAATCTTCGTCGTTTGGCCTAGTATTATCATCATTAGTTTGCTTGGCTGCTGCTCGTAGGATTTAGCCGTGAAATTGTCATTTGCCTGTAGCCATGATTTCTTTTAGGATTAACCAAGTAACGACGTGCTTTCCTTCGCATTCGAACAACTTACGTATGTACTGCAACATTGTATCTGCGTCTTTTTTCAGCAATCTCATTTCTCTGTCAAAATTTGTTCTGTAAAAAGTCGTCGATATATCTTGTAGAAAAGTAAATTGTGCCAGTGTTTCCTGCAAACTGTATTTGTAAAAAAAATTATATCCTGAGACACAGTAAGACCCTACTTCTCAGTTTCCGTACACGTGCAGAGTATAAAGTAATACCCAATTTCACATTTTATTTAATGCGTTGCTTATCAACTTAGATAAGCTAACTTTAGCGCAGGCTCCGAATGCCTCTTAGCAGGCTAGATGCTAGACCTGGAAAAACTCGAAACTGTAAATTTCACCTATAGATTCACAAGTGCATTTGTTTAAATGCGACAGGGCACATATGCTAAACACTAGTCGATTCTTAATGCCGGTCTCTTGGTAGGTTACTAAAGTGGAAGTAAAAACTTTATACATTTACTAAGTAGCTCAAGCAATGCACATTGGCTAACAAGTATATAAGTCAACCACTGGCCAATAAAGTTACAAAAAAATATCCACTGACATCCGCGACATTTCGTAAGCGTTTGCGTTTCCCTGTTGCACCCTGTACTCTTACGCCTAGATGCAAACAAGCACGCAGGAGAAGAGCCCATGGTCCTACTGCTGCTGCTGTTGTTGTTACTATCTCGTTTTCAGGGGCTGTTGTTAATATGGTCGTTGCTGTTGTTCATCGCAGTTCGAGTTCTGACCAACTCAGAGGCCTGCAACGCTAGCAATGGCGGCCACAGCCCCAGCGGCGGCTTCGGGCTCTATGGCAGATCGGACAACAACACATCATAACGCAGTTTCGGCCATAGGGAGAGAGCCCTTCCTCGGAGCCTCCCCAGGGAAGCCAGGGGGAATTGGACTGAAACGAGGTACAGCGAAGTGCACGCGTCACCTGACGAGGCCGACCATGAAAGTGATCATCGGTGGCAGTGATGAGCCACTCATTTACGAGCTGCTGTCGCCGTAGTCGTCGTCGGTGTCATCTTTGTTGCCGCTTGCCCGGCTCTCACACGAAGATGATGTGTTTTCTTCCGCGCTCACAGAGGCCTTGATGGCCATCTACGCTGAGTACCTTTCTGTCGGGCCGAGTCGCCGCCCTCATCCACGAGCAGGCGCAGCCAGGCCATAACTCTCCACCACTCCGATGTTCGTAGACAGTCGCGCATCGCGGTCGTACCTCCTGCTAAATATGTCCGCCCTTTTTGCCTGTCGTTGATGACGGCGACGCTGCTGACGCAGTAGCGGCCGCAGCGACCATCGCAGTCGCTGAGTCGTCGTCGTCGTCAAGACGCTCAGCGCCTCGCTAACCAAATGGCAGCAGTATCCTAACTCCTGTCTTCTGATGATCTCCACCGAGCGGGGAGCGCCGGGCGGGCGGGGGTGCAGGGACATCGTCCGCTTGGTCTATCATCTACCCAATAAAGCCAGCGGCTGGCTGCAGTCTGTCTACCCATCTACGCATCACAGTAGCTCATGGGGCGGTGATAGTGGCGGTGGAGGCGGTGCTGCTGGTGGTAGTGTGGTGTTGGCGGTGATATGAAATGGAGCAGGAGGCCGGATGGGGAGCTCAGCCAGAAGCGAAGAACACTATAGATAAAGAGAAAACAAAGATAGAGGGGGAGAGGCAGGAAGATCAATGAACGGGGTAGGGAGCGGGGGGCGTTGACGGTAAGAGCCGATGTGGGCTAAAAAGACGTTTACGCAACGGCTGTCATTAGGGGAAGCATGAGGACTCTATACTCATCTCATCAGTACGAGGAGGTTTCCGTACCCTGATCGCTGTGGTAATCGATCGATTGGCGCGTGTTCGTGCTTTGTGCTGCTTCATCGTTGTCCGGGCTGAGCGCCGTCCGGGCTTTGTCGCCGGCTTCGTCATCACGAGCGGATTCTTGGCGCTGATGGGATTGGCCCTGTTTACCGAATACAATCCGACGCATCGCCGCTGCAAGGCATGCATGTTGTACATTAGCGCCATGATCGATTGATGACTGTGTGAGAACTAAACGCTCGCATATTCTCTCACCTAGCCGATCTACACATACACATCTATACACAAATATATAACACGTATATATATATACATACTACCTGGCTATTTCAAAAGCGTTGTTTGGGAATGAAAGTGAAATTACTGCAATTTATAACTCTGTGTTGTTGCTCAACATAGGAGCATTAAATGTGTTATTGCGAGGCAACCAGTTCTCCTATACAGAACTAAGCACACCGTCGTATTCGTAAAAAATTTTGCTCCTTCAGGAGAACATATATGGCCGGCCAGGAGATGGTTGTTTAGAAAGAATTCGTAAAAATTACGACCTCGTTGTTTAGAAGACCGTATTACAATGTTTGTAAAAATTTGGTTTTTTTATTGGCGTTTACACCCAATACCTCCAAATCATAACCCTAGGACCATTCGCAGCGCTCTCAATACTAACACATTTAGGCACATGCGCATTTAATAGAGCAATACGTGGAACCGTGGAGTTGTTAAAGTGAATATTTTTTCCAATCGAACATGGTCTTCGAGAGGTCTCTTTTCGAAGTAAAAGTGATATTACCAAATACTGCGTGGCAATTATGTTTTTGCCCGACAAAGAAGCCTAAACTGTGCAATTGCGAAACAACCAGTTCTCTTATAGAGAAACCAAGCACATCGTTGTGTTCGTGACAGATAACGCCGGCAATAATAATAATGATAATAATAATTTTATTTTATTAACACCCAAATTGGGGGAATGTGTTTATGTTACATCAAATGTTTGGAGACACCAACAATCTAGCGACTTTACTATAGACCTAACCGCCGGGCATACCGCGGCGTGGTATCGATCACATCTGCTCCCAGCATTGATTGCATTGACATTCATCCTGTGGTTCATGAAAACCTCCACGCTGCACAGAACGCTGAAGAAATCCGTGAGCTGCAAAGGCCGTAGTTAGCTGTCGATCTTTTACCCCGCTACCCCCGCCATTCAGTGCTCGTCATTGCTTCTGTTCCATAAATACCTATGTCCACCTCACTAATTGTGGTTTCCCAGTTTCGCATATAAACTTCAAAGGCGCACGTTTTCTTCAGATTACCTCGTTTTGTAGGTCTTCCGTCAGCAGCGGGCCACCCTTCAGACGTCAGCAATTCTATTCCTGCATGTATTCGAAAGCGCAAAACCTCTTGAAAAAGAAAAACCTCCCCATCAATTAAACGCAAGTCATCTACTCCCAACTTATCCCATAGTAGAGGAATGCCGTATGTGGCTATGGGTGCTATCTGTATCCCGAAAAGAGCAATTGCTGCATGAACTGAAAGTATATGTGGCCATTTTATTGCCGCGGCTGCGATGGTGGCCTTCCTGACCTCGAGGATGTGTGATCGAAAACTGCTACCGTTTGTTGATAAGGTTATGCTAGGTATGTAAAATTGTTTACAAACTTAATTTCTGTTCCCCTGATTTGGATCACGTCACCCCACAATAATAATAATAATAATAATATATTTTAGAGCAAAAAAAAAAAAAAAAATAATAATATAATAATAAAGTTGCATATTTTTATTAGCAACAGACTCTTACTATGCGAGATCACTGCACTCATAATGGCATCGCTAGATGCACTTGAGTATATGGACCCACTTTGTTCGACCAGGTTCTTTCCTGCCGCAGACACTGCTGTCAAGCGTCGCGGTTCGACGACGAAACAAAATGCAACACTCAGCTAGATGACTCCACGCAGTTGCAGTTTGCGCCGGCCTCTTTAATTTCGTCAGTGTCTGCTTTCCTGTGCGGTTTTTTCCCCGAGACATTTCCAAAAACGTCGCGTCAACACAGCGAGGCCACAGCGGCGACGACGACAACGACTAGAATGGCGAGGACAAAACTCCAGGCGGCGCGGCAAAGCTCTAAGAGCGTTCAGCGTCGTCAAGCCATGTGAAAGAGAATTTAAATTAGATCTCATCCCTTGGCGTCCGCGTTCTGCTCTAGCGTGAGTTAATTTAGCTGGTACTCACCTGTTCGGACCTGCTGTTGATACGTTCAGGCTTGCCGCTCTGCTCTTTGCTGCTCATTTTCGTTCGTCGTTCTGCGTTTTTTTTTCGTTGCTACATTTTCGTTTCCTTTTTCCGTGTCTCTGAATCTGCTCACCATGATTTAGGGCCGTGTGCAGCGGGATCATCTACATCCCCCCCGTATTCCCTTGTGTGGTGTGAGTGTAACCTGTTCTCCCGTGTCTCCTGGTTCTCAGAGTTTCGTTCCCAAGTAGACCGCCGCAGCGAGCGTCGTTTCAAACTCCTTTGCTCTCACGGCAAGGGTCGGCCGGCGAATTTACACGATCGACAAATTGTTGGCCTTGATCAAATCGCCGGGACGACGACTTTTTTCTCCGACTGAAAATCTGCTTGCTCTAGTTTCCCACCTGCTTGTCTACCAAAACACAACAACAAAATCGACCACGGCAGCAGCACGACAACAATTTCCAGGGTCTTTGTTTAAATGAGTAGCAGCGGCGCGGCGGGGGTGACAGGATTAAGTGGACGCATCAGAGAGACAGAGAGTGGACGAAGCCAATTCTAACTGGCCAATTGAGAAAAAAGGCTGCTGCGCCTTTTACTTAGCAGTTCAGTTGGTGTGCCAAGACCAGAAGTCCAATAGCACTTAAGTCCCCGTTCAGATATGGGCTACAATTTGTATACATAGCTGCAAACGATCTTTGTATGGTTTTGCTCGCATCTGCGTTCACCACTTCTT
>QVRM01000351.1:0-40212 GCA_003439945.1 Dermanyssus gallinae
CCCCTTCGACTTGCCATTTAGTTTAGGTAAAAATTCGTTTAATTAGTGATTGCATCCGGCATACAAACTAGTATACATCGAGTAAACAGTATCACAATTTAAAAATAAGGTTTCTCCAGTTTCTAGAAGCAAGTTTTCAGTTAGTCATTCCATAGCCCTCTTCCAGAAATTAAAACCTCCGTTGTCTACCGTAGAATATGCTGTACGTTAGACGACTGCACTACTCTATTCTTCAAATATGGATGGATCTGAGCTTAAGTTGAATCAATAGTAGAGCCCATATTGTCGTCGCCATTGCCCGATAAACCTAAGATTCTTTAATCGTGACGATACTACTAATGGTAGGAACTATAGTTATTGGCTAACACTACTCAAGTTACTATTACTACTACTATTAACGGATTTCCCTGTATCCTAGAGTCCCAGGGTCGATCCGCCGACGATAGCAAGCGCCCGGATGGCATGAGTCTTGGCCCCTTCAGCTGGGGTAGGATGCCGTCTGGGTTGCCACATTACCGACTCATTAGCACCTTCAATTGTTGATGGTGGGCAGCCTTAGCAGGCTATGCTGGTAAGCTAGCCGAGAAAAGGAAGCTAGCGAAATAGCTCGCGTCAATAGATTACCCACATGAGTTCCAGCTACGTTCGAGACCTTTGGCGGCCCAGGCGACGTCACTCGCAACCCCTCCACAGGGCCGGTGAGCCGCTGAACCTCGCAACCGGAGATAAGATATCTGCGGCTTATCTGAGGCAGCGCTTCGATTTCGACGTCCGACGCGGACACGCTGCTGAAGTGGTCCTACCCCACTCTTCACTTATTACGATTGTTATAACTAGTTGCATGACTGTCGTTGCTATAGCTATTACTTACTGTTGGTGTGACATGATAATCAATTGAAATGACTATATGTTACTGTTATTACATTGACCAGCAAAGGGATCCTTAGTATTACCTACAGTGGGCGAAAATGTCATCTATTTTATTACTGAAACTGACATGCATGGCCTCAGTACCATGGATATACAGTCGAGGCAAATGACCTCGTCTATTTGTTGGTGTAAGCCGTTGATGATGCAGGCATTAACCAACGTAGACTCTATAGTTAGTGAATTTAAAACGCGTAATTTCTTACAGTGTATTTTCGGAAGGTTAAAATCCCTAGATATTAAAATTGGACTAGTTGTATCACAAATTTAGTCAGATTAGTCATAAATAGTTTTTATGCGTTTCTTGCGTTTAACAAGGGTGCCATCCTTCGTCGCATAACAACAGCAACACGGATGGAATTATATTTAGAATATACGTCACGGTTACACCATAATACGGAGTACCTATCATCACACGATAAATTCTATATCGGTAGAATCACTGACTCTCTATCGGTAGCATGTTTACGACCTATGCCTAGTCAGATTTCGGTTATAAACACTATAATATTAACATTTAAGACGTATAAACTAAGCGATTGTGTACGATCGTCTTTACCTATCGAAGGATAGATGTTTCAAAACAGCGGGTATCTGGGATGAGGTTATGTGGAGGTACTGGTGGCAGAAGTGCAGACAGAATATGAAGTCGGGTAAGGCAGGCCGATGGCGGGGAAACCGTGGTTAAGGAAAGGATGGGTACGAAGTTGAAAAGGAGTGATCCCGGATTGTTTGTTGAGGTTGTTTTGGCTGCTGCCGGCAATAGGGAGGAGGACAGTCTTAGTCACATGGAAAGAAACAACGCAAAATCTTATCACAAACTCTAGAAAAAAACAGATATTATGCAATCTTATTTGTTGTTTTTTCTATATTAATTATCTCGAAATTGATCCTCTAATTACTATTGAGCTCCAATAACGGGTGGCACTTTTGTAAGTTTAAAAATGATTTTGCTACTGCGGAAGTTGTCCGATAATATTTAGAGCGTATGCAGCGAGGACAACACTTCACACAGTCTTTGTGCTATAATTGGTTTGCTAAGCAATCCATCCTCCGCAAGCTTCGATTAAAACAATTGGCCGCATCCACCGCACTCACTATACATTGCACTGTCGGACTACTACCTATTCAGATGTCTGCAAAATTATCATCTGTAGAAGGGAATAATCTCATTTGACCAGAATCAGTAAAAACGCACGTGAAGACATTCGTCGAGATCCATAAACCAAAAAAATTTGCTAAGGGAATCGAGAGTCTGATCCTGATATGAGAGAGCGCTGTAGCAATATAACAATTTGGAGAGTACCTTTTGATTGAATATTTTCGGTTAAGATTTTCAGTTTTAGATTGATTTCAAGGTTGAATATATTGAAAAGTAGATACTTAATTTTATGTTAACAGTTAAGGTACTAATTCAAGTTAGCATTGCTTAACAACGCAAACGTTGCCTACTGCAAAAATACGCCTTGTACCAATTTGACAGTCAAAGGAATGACCACACACGTGCTAAATGAAGCGCATTCACATCTAACTAGTCTTAGCTACGTGGCAAAAGTGTCGATGCATTAATGTCGTCTCAACCCACCGAAAACGACATAGTGAACCGCATAAACATGTATGTTTTTCTTCTGGCAAAGTATAAAAATACTTTGTTTCTGAGAAATTTTATTAAAGGCGATGAGAAGTCGATTATCTACAACAGTTTTATTCGTTCTAGCCCCTGGGCAACCATCGCAGTACAGAAACTGTATGCTTTCAAGTGGATTCGCTAGTACGCATGAATAAAGCTATGTGTTTAATTCCTTCATTCACTTGCACAGCGTCGTGATCGCAGCAAGGCACCAGACTCACAACCGTTGCAAGTATTAGAGAGTTAGTGTTGTGGGCTACGAGCTTCTGCAGAACAAGCAAACAATACAAAATGAAAAGTCCTTGTACCATTATTAAAAGAATGACATCGTTTATTAAGTAACGGCAAGCACACTCGAACGCATAGAGAATCTGTACTGAATCCAACAGCTCGGTAGTTTGAAGCAAAGTGTCTTGAAAAAGCAAAGCATCATCGAAAAGCAAAGCATCGTTGAGAAGCAAACAATCTAAACTGTGCCTCAATCCTTAATGCACTGTACTTCGTCGTGGCAATGTCTTCACGCTGCCATACATCTATGACGACTCACCGCGAGTTGTTCGATTTCACATGGAGTATTCATTTGCACCCAGTCCTGGCTTTGCGCGTTGTCAGATTGTCTTCTGTTGTGCTCTCCGCTCAGAATGCTTGAGAGGGGAATCAAGTTTGGAGGGTGTCTAAAGCCACTCTGATCACTCGTCTGCACAGAAAATTTAAAAAGTTATCGACGAATTACATTTTCTCAATGAAAGAGCGCGACGGTAACATTTGGAGGCAGTGTTCATTTCATTGGCTAAGCTCTAAAAGAAATTCAAAATATTAAGCAATATTATGCATTTGTTTCTGACTGACGTAATATATTGGGTTGATCCATAAATCCGTTTTTTTTCATAATCCATAATTATTCACCCATTTTTTGAAGACACGTGTTGTTACAACGAAAATCTTCTCTTGAATGCTGTATTGCCCATTTTGTTCAACTGCCGTAGTCTAACGTACATGTTTTCAGCCCTCTAGCAGGTGGCGTCCCGGCTTCCGAAGTGATGACATATACGTTTTAACACCATTTAAAGAATCAAATTCTTTGTCATTAAGGGCATTTAAAGGGATCGAGACAGGCGGTAGTCCGATAGAGTTAGGTCAAGACTATACGTAGGATGTGGCAAAATATCCCATCTAAATTCCATTAGCTTCTTGGCGGTGAGCAAGGATGCGTGCGGTATTGCGTTGTCGTGGTGGAAAGTCACTCCTCGTCTGTTCGGCCAATTGCCGTCGTTAAATTGGCCAGTTGTTGGCAGTACTCTATCATATTGATTGTTTCGTTTGGTTGTATTAGCTCATAAAGATCACCCTCTTCGCATCCCACCAAAGACTTAACATAACTTTCCTTATATATGATCTGGACTTGGCTCACTCCCCTTTCTAAGGCACGTCCTTCTGCGGACAACGTTCACATAGAGTAACCAGTTCTCATCCCCTGTCACCATGGTGCGGAGAAAGGAGCAATCCTCAGTATTTTTAGGAGCTGATCGTCCACTAGCACATGCTTTTACAGTTGCTGAGCGCGTGCGACACCCATACACCCAACTTGCTAACCATTCCCTTGACATGGGTATGCCTTTGAGCCTTGCGTTACAGTTCGTGTGAGTTAGAAATTCAAAGGAAACGAAACATTTAGCAAACGAATTCCACGGTATAATACAATGCAAGTCTGCTCTACCGCCATGTAAACAAACAACCCTTTTCCAATCGTTTTCGTCCTCCCCCGGGTTGGCGCAGTGCGGCGCACGCAACGTTCGGAACGGCTTTATGGATCAACCTAATATATATAGATATATAAGTTTGGCAGTATATAGTACGTTTCGAAACCAAAAGTCAGTACTTTGGAGGTCGGCCCTGTGCATAACATTCTTACCGTCTCCTAACTGCGAATAGAACGTCCGAGTATCTGTGCGTGAGGTCTCTTTCTTGAATGTCTGAGAAACATTTTTTCCTTGGGAAAGGCCCTTTACGACACTGTTTAGTTTTAAACGCTGTAATGGCGTTGAAAATGTCTTGGCGCGCAGACGGTTCACATACATAGCCATCACTGTGGCAATGGCTTTACGCGGCTGTGGCTGCTTCAGGAGCTACTGACGAAACCGTAAAGTTTTATGACGTTCTAGCCGCAAGTTTTTGCTGAACGCACTGCTATGGCCGTGCTGTATGGTCTAATCTGCCTTGTGAGCTGGGTCGGATCTGATCCCAAACAGCCATAAACTCTTGGGGATATATATATATATACTTCCTATTTCGCCTTCTAAACTCTAGGTAAATTTGACCGGGACGTACAAAAACGTTGCTTTCGTGTAGAAGTAGCGGTGATGGTCTACGAGAGCACTCAGTCAGACAGTATCGTGGCTTCGACGCAAGAGGATTTTCTACGAACGTTAGAGATTACTGTTGACGATTGGAATTTAAAACCCCCTTTAAAAATGTTGGCTGACCCTCAGCCAACATTTAACGTCCACGGGTTTGACTTCGCATTGCTTCGTAAGACCGACCCCATAAATACAAATGTGCAACGGTGGGAATCAAACCCGCGCACCTATGTGTTTCCTCTGGCCGCGAATCGCACGCGATTGTATATATATATATATATATATATATATATATGTATCTATTTAGACGCGTTAGAAGCGTAGATTAGAATTAAAGGTGTCTTTAAGAGGCGCTTTATACAAAAACCACCATACCTAGATCTATGGTGGTTTGTGTATATAGCGTGTCACATCTGCCTAAAAAGGCTAAACATTTTCTTTTAACACCCTAATTTCTTGCTGAAACAAAGCGCCTAATATACAAAACTAAACTTAAAATACATGTGTGATACAACATGTTGCTTTTCCGATCTCATCCTTACAGTGAAGATAAATAATAGAGCTACTTTCTCTACGTGAGGTGCGCTGTCAACTTTGAGACGCCTCCGAATTATGTAGCGCCACCGATACGGCGAAAGCGACAATACCTTACTATTAAAACAACAAGACCATATATATATATATATATATATATATATATATATATATATATATATATATATATATATATATATATATATATATATATATTATTATATATTATATATATATATAAAAAGCTGTCTCTTTGTAGGCATCACTGATACATACCCGTTGTACAAGCCGGAATAGCTGCGACATACTGATGATAAGCTTCATTGCCACAGGCAGTTTGTTGCTGCATGGACAATCAGCTAAGCCGTCTCTTGCACTTCCTGGCACCAGGCCCTGAGGGACGTCTGCCTTTTGTTGAACTCACACCCAAGTATTTCCCAAGACAGAAATGTCAAAGCAGTTTTGCGCACGTTTTTCCCTCTTCTGTGTCTTTTTATAGGTTGTATCTAGGTTACCTTCTGGGTTACAGCTAGGTTACCTTCTAGGTTGTCACCTCAAGTTTCGTTTTAGTGCGCACTCTGCAGTATCAAAGGTCTGCGGGGTCGCGGTGGAGGTTGGGTGTTTTTTCTCTATTATATTAATTTCCGCAGTTTCTTCTGGTTGACTTCGAAGGTTGACTTTAGTCGGGGTTAATTTTTGAGTGATCCGTCAAGCGCATTGCAATGTCAATATTGGTGGAAGGTCTAGTTACAATACACGGCCGGGTGCCAGCGAAGCTTTCATGACCTCTACAACGCTAAGTTTGAATGTTGTTTTAGCGTCTAAAAGTTGCATCTACTTCAATCGACGGCATCAGTCAATGTTAATGGAAGCGCGTGGTGCAGTATATGTTACAAGTAATTCAGTCAACGTACCGTGGAATGATGATCTTTGGTGCATAGGGATCACATGCCATGATCATGGCATGTGATCCCTATGCAGCAAAAAATCTAAGCGATTTCAGGTACACTGACAAGTATATTAAGCATGTACCTAATGTTCTCTCTGCATGCTGACAATACAATATACAAATAGTCGGCATACAATTGATCGGGTCAGAGCAACAATACGCAAAAGCAGCAGAATATGAGCATGCATAACGTACAACTTGAGCAACCAAGCACAAAGCGTGCAACAGAACACTACAGCAAGTCAAAGTGAATGGATAAAGCGAGAGGGGGGGGGGGATCAAAAACAAGCAGACTCAAGCAAGACATGGAAAACCTACACGCATGGATGCACGCACTGCGTCGGCTGCTGCGCCTATAAACCAAAGACATCGTCATCGTTACCGGTACTATTATTGTTGTAGTTGTTGTTGTTGTTGTTGTTGTTGTTGTTGTTGTTGTTGTTGCTGCTGCTGCTGTTGTTGTCGCGTCATAGGCGTATGTTGGAGCGGGGCCATCACGGCTCTGCTATCAGCACATCGATCGTTCTATTACAGCACATTATGATGATTGCCAGAGCCGAAATGGGCCGCCCATTGACCTCGAGAGTTGGCGATCGCGGTACCATCCGTATCTTCGATCGCCTTCGGCGACTATCGTGGGTTCAGCATGTGCCGTCCTGCACTTCCCTCTGCAACCGTCCATGTTGCCGCTGGTGGTGCGACTGGTGTTTCCGTGCCGTGGCATTTGCCTCCTAGACTTCAGATTATGGTGCTGTTGTTGCCTCATGCTGATAGGAAACTATATATATATATACATATATATATATATATATTATGTATATATATATATTATATATATATAGTATATATGTATATATATATATATATATATATATATATATATATATATATATATATATATATATATATAGTATATATATAACAAAACAATGAAGCATGCAACAAACCAAAACGGATACCGTTGACGTTTTTCAAACAAGCAGTTTTTGTTGCTCTTCTTCAGAAGTCGAGTTCCTCGTTCACTTTCACTGCTCACCATTGAAACTCTCAAAACAAAAAAAATTCAAGACACTGAGACATTTTCAAGTTCTGTGGCATGTCGCCAATAATCGCCCACTATTCGGCACAAAGCTCTTTAGCGATTGCAATATCTCAAGAGTCTTCGTGTAACAAGAAATCATTGTCAGTAGCAAAGAACTCTTATCATCGTGCACGTAGGTTAGATGTAATAGAATTGAAAGAGCTAATATACTGTGCCGTGCTGGTCACAATTTGTCACTTCTTGTGGCCGGCAGAGGGGTTTGACAGACTGGCCATTGTGCTAGCCTACCTTCAAGCAAAGGTCTAAATTCTGTACTAATCTCACGACGACGAATGTCGTTGGTGTTGCCAGCTCCTGTCAAGAAACTTCAGCAACCCTTTCGATAGAATACGACGGCAACTAATAGGCACTATAGGAGCTAGCACGGTTGCAGTACATCACGAATATCGGCGAACGTCGTTTCCACGAGGCCGAGGGGCAGATTGAGGTTGTAACCATCAGCCCGTCATCAGCAAGACTTAACGATTACCAACGTTGTACGGTGGTGCGTCGCTCTACTGAACTTGTTGTGAAGATCGGGGCGCATTGGGCGCATGGGACACGAGACCTACGAAGCTGACCTATGCCGAATACTTACATGGTGGCCCGGTGTCACTTGCTCCTGCCAACGCTGCCGCCGTTGCTGCAAATGCTCCAATACGCTGGATGATACCAACGCCGCGGTATTAGTTGTCGTTGCTGCTCTTGATGCTGTTGTTGGTAGATTTGTTGTCGCTATCCATGTTGTGGGGATTGGTCCTATTGCTGTTGCTGCCGAAATGATGGCTCGACACCGATCGGAATCGAGTCCGGACTCCGTTCACCTTTCCACGCTCGAAAGCACACTCTTTTTTGTCGCGAATACACAATCGTCGAGACACGATAGCTCGAAATCGATCGGAACCACCAACAACAACAACATACGGAGCAACTTCAAGCCGACTACTTCTAGTTTCACAGCAGCTTGTCTGGTTTTGATGTGTTTCTCCCCTTTCCTCCCTTCTGGCTCTTCCACCCTGTTTAGTCCACTCTCCCACTCTCGCATACGCTCTCTCGTTCTCCCTCTATTATTCTCAAACCCGATTTCCCTTCATCTCTGTCGTACTCTCTCGCTATCTCATTCTGCTGGCGGCCAGAAGCCCATGAGCTCCGTGGTTGGTTCGTGCCGGATTGGGTTTCCCTGAGGGGCTAGCGTGTCACCGAGTACGTCGGGTTCTGTTGCATACGGCCGCTGTCGACGACGATTGGCAATCTGGCGAACTATGTGGTCGAACGGCGTCCGTGGATGAACACAGAGAACGCATTTGATTCGTTTATCCATACGTTCACCCATACATGCAGGTTCAAGTCGCTGACCGATGAAACTGAAACAAAAACAACTAGCCTCTTAGGCCGTTGACCGTTGAATTGGTAATTGATAGCTTTCATTTCGCAGATCTCTTTTAAGCTCTCTCTCTCTCTCTCTCTCTCTCTCTCTCTTGTTGGACAATTTTATTTTTTAAAGTGGAATGCTAAAACTCGGGTTGCGTATTTAGATATTTATATACAGGATTACCCACGCAAATATTCACTATTTCAAAAAGACGTAGAACTCGTTGTTATACGTTTTTTTGTTAGGAATAAGGGAAACGGAATCACAAACATGGTCTGGATGTAGCTTGTCAAACATCGCGTTTCACAATGTTCGATGGCAAGTTATTTGTTTGAAAGACACACTGAACATATCGGTGTGTTCAAAAGAACATTTTGCATTTCTATTGAAACCCACGCGCTGCTCAGCAGAAGGCAATTAGTTGTGAAAGAAAAGTGTGCGTAAATCGAGATCATGTAATGTCTTTTTCGAGCCCTCACCTTCAATAAGGTGAACATTTTTCATCACGGTCATAAAACATAGACCTTCAAGAGAATGCGTACTTTATTATGTATGGCACTCAATTGATGGTACTTTACGTCTAACAGTGGAAATGCTTACCTTTGAATAGACCGTATGTATAAATAGAAAGGCAAACCATTCACAGCCGTTACGGCGGAAAACAGAGTTTTTTTAATTATTTTATTCGATTTGTGAAACTGGATCGTTCCGCGGCCGTGTGAGCCGCACCGGACTGTCGCGCACAGTTATAACGTAAAACACCGATGAACTCATCATTAAAATCAAAATAAACCACTTATCTACAAGTATTAGGTTAGTATTGGTTGGTGTTGCATATTCAGTAGGCACAATGGTCAACTACACTATAACGTTTTCGGGCTGACCCTCAGTCAACGTTTAACGTCCATGGGACTGCTATCGCATTGCTTTGTAAGACGGACCCCATAAATGCAAATGAACAACGGTGGGGCTCGAACCCGTGCTGCACCTATGTGTCTCGTCTGGTCGCGAGACGCACGCGAACACACCACGCCACCGGGCTCGATTCACTATAGGCTCAACACGACGTCGTAGTTATCAAAGTTCGACTTGGTTCCTTGAGGCCATCTACAGAGCCGTGCCTAGGAGAATCCCGTGGATTTAATTAATGTTCTGTTCGACAGAATACCAGTCTCTTTTCGAGCCGTTCCGGAGGTGACCAACATACTTAACAATGACAACAAATTATTTTCAATTGCCAAATAACGTCTATTATGCCTAACACTAGCAATCTCTACTTCGAGCAGATGACGCACACGCATTTAATTCTAGCGGATTGCATGCATCTTGAAAGCCTTGAAGCGTGCAGGCGGTTCCCGCAGTTAGCCTAAGTGAGACATAGACCCAACGGAAATTATACTCATGTTCAAAGTTATGCTTTAAATGGATGCATCGCTTCAAACATCTGAAAAAGAGTCTCAATATTGATACAGTCTTGAATTACTAGCAACTCCAAACAGTTTCATCCCTCAGTGGAAGCTAACGTTACCGTCCATCAGGGCTATGCGCGTTCTTAGTACAGATAGTCCGTAAAATGCAAACCATCTGAATTGGACAGTTTTAATAAATCTTTAATTAATTCAAATATAATATTGAAAAATCGACAAGCTCAGTGATTGGCAAACAGTTGTTGAAATTCACATTTACACAAGTAAATCAAATAAATAAACGCTGTGTAAAAGACACGAGTTTGTTTCGGAAATAATAACTTTGCGTTTATGCTCTGACAAGTTCGTATTATCGGTAAGGTTAAAAAAACGTTTTTTGTTGTTGCTCTTTAATGACACGTTGTTTAGTGATTTGCTTATATGTGAAAGAGAAGTACAGGCAAGGCCTGTCGAAATTACTGTGTCGACATATCTTTCTATTTTTATGGCCGCTACTTCAGTATGTTTGTTGTCCTTGTAGAAGTCTAGGCCAGTCGCCCTCGTGCTGAGCCAGCCATATCAGAATCGTCATCATAGAACTTGATGAACCAGAGATAAACAGCGGTAACAGCAGAAAAATTAAGCTGCTGATGTTGCGGCTTTGGCTGTAGGTACTTAAATCACTGGCGGATTCCAGATGTACCGCATAACTAAATTGCCACCGCCAAGCAGACACAGAGAACTCCTAACTAGTACGGCGGTGCAGACAGTTCTGCATTCGGGACATGCTTGTACATGCATTCGTATTTAATTTAAGGCAACCAGCCTCTAGCAGAATTTGCTGGATGTGCGCAACGGTTTCGTTGGCCGCCACCCGCCAGTGCCGTCCGTGAATAGAAATTATATTGATTGTTGTAATAGTAGCCACTCACGATGTATTGCCCTGTTACACCGAAGGCTGAGTATATATATATATATATATATATATATATATATATATATATATATATATATATATATATATAAGACGGCTGAGTATTTATACATATACGTTAGTTGTTGCAGATAAAACGCCAATCATAGTATTGCTAAACAATCCAAATTTGATTTTAGTACAAACGTCAAGGAAACTCAAATGAGTCTGTCTAGTCAGCAGATTACTATTTACTTGTGGAAGAAATCATGGGAGATACAATTTATTATTCACCAGTTCCTGCTCGAGTATATCGAGCATATTGTTAGTCGAAAATAAACTCTTCGGAGCAACATATCCTCTTACTGATGAAAAAATCGAGAAACTATGCATTCTGACTGAGCAGTCATTTAAAGCTACGCATTTAAGTGAAGGGCATCCTAATTTTGATTTGTACCTGTAAAATTCAAAAGCAGTACAAGTGTTTTATCCACAAGGGCTAAATGATCGAGATGTCTCTTTATAAGGCGTCAACTTAGCTACACTATAATACGTCGTTATTTGTAGTTTTTCATAGAAGTGAAGAAAGGGTATCGAGCCAAGTCTGTCTATGTGTTTATATGCGTTTGTAGGTGTCCTGCTACTGAGTACCAACGTCTAAAACTCGCTTCTACATCTCTGTATTCCAACTTGTGAAACGCCTGCACGTCTTAGATTGCTAGTGTCGAATATTATCATGTTCGCATTAAGACTGTTGATCCACTGCCTCGAGCCTCCCAGGCCCGACGCTTTTTCAGGCCTGTGAGCACGGGCCTTAGCTTTACAACGTCACCCACTTGTCGCATGCGAGACCCACACCTCTTTGCTTTGGAGACAGATGCATCATCATCACTTCTGGGCGCACGGCTCTTTTTCAGCTTGCTTCTCCGGCCGATCTTTCTCCGGCTGAACAGTAGCGTCGTCGTCGGGTCCTACCTAAGTGCTGGCACTTTGGCCTACCCTGATCTCCGAAGCACACGGGAGTCAGCTGTTCCAACAGGTCTGTAAATTAGCGCTAGTATGTGCAAGTTGTTTCACCGAGGGATGACAGGTGATTAAACACAAGACCCCACAGCGACCTTCGCCGACATGCTCCCAGACGCTCAACCCTGTCGCGAAAAATCTGGAAGTTTTCAGCGGCGCTGTCTTCCTTCAGGGAGCCTGCTCGTCTGCGCTTGTTTGAAAGCGCCCAGTTGGCTTTCTTCTTGCTGTGCCATTCGCTTCGTGTACAAGGGGTCAATCTGTACTTCCTGAGAGCAGGTTCAGCTTCCACGATACCATCCAACGGTAGTAGTTCGGTTTAGTTGCGATGCGCAGACGGTGTGTCTGAACATTTCCCTCGATACGTTTACGCGCTGTCAATTCCAGTTACCGGTCAGCCTTGGTAATCTGAGGTTGAGAAGGTCAACTAGCAGTATCTTAAGTAAAAACCTAACTGAGCGATTGTACGTTTTGCGTACCTAATATCACAAATTGTCTAACAATTCTACAGGTTTTAGAATTAGAATTTGTAATCTTTTTGACACAGAAAAAAATCGAACGTCGTCGATCAGCTGCGTTTGACCACGCAGCGAACAGACAAGCCGACAAGATATTCAAACTGCTAGGAGAGCTCTACGAAAATCGGGTAACTAGAGAGAAAAATATAGCCTCTCCGAAATCAGTCGTTAGAGACAACGGGTATAACGTAGTCGCGCTTTTCCTACAAAACTACTCAACTAAAAGAATACCAACCATTCCAATTTACGTCCAATCCAACAAACGTCAAGTTGTTGCTTTTTTTAGAAGATAGAGTAGACTGACTTATATGCGTACTCATCCACCAAGCAGGGCAGCGTCTCTGCTCTTTATGTAGGCCGTAGGCCGTTACAATTCTGAGGCAAGTTGGAGTTTCTTCCGTAGACAAACAATTCATTCAATTTGACTCGATTCGTGTATCAACTAAAAAATGTCAGGAGATAATCCGTAAATGACTAGCAATGCACACGTATAGATTTAGACCGTTGAATAAAGCAAGTGATATTTGCAGGACTTTTATTGTGGAGGAGGGTTAAATGCAGTTACGCATTACTGCTACAAGTAGGAAATATTGCTTTCCACCTCGAGCGTGCGGCACTTAACCCCAGCGGATGAATGTTACGTCTCTAAGACCCATACCCACTAAACGCACCTCCCTCCTTAAACTTCACTCTCTGATGGCCCAGATCTCCATAGAACAATACTATGGGCCACCAGGAGAAGTGGCGAGTGCCCTACCGGATCAATTGGCCGGGGTCACTTACGGGCTTTCCCCACCTGTCAAGCGCACTTTGTCCCAGCTCTTGCAAACCCGTTTGATTCAAAGTCGCGTTTTCATCAGCCGTGCCGGCCTCGATATTAGCAGGACTAAGTTCGCCTCATTTCCTTTTATAAACATGCTGTCCTTATGGCCTGACGACTGATAGGCGTGATTAAACAGTTACTTCCTTCGACGCGGGCGCGGTGGCCATTACTTTACGATTCGTTAAGGCGTCTATATGCCATGATGCCATTTTTACCGTTCACTGGATCCTCGCTTTTTAAGCTGGGATTAGATGGGCTTTTCTGCAGCACATGCGTGTAGCCGTACCGTAATGAACCAGATCGAACAGATCCGAGATGAACGAGTTCTACTCGAGCGGGATTCGAAGGCTCTGTATGACAATGTTCCGTCATTGTAGAATATAGTGGTCGCCTAGCTGAACTGTCTATGCAATATAACCAGAATGTTTGGTTGCTTATATTCACATAGCAGAGACACTATCGCAGGAAGCTAAACGATTTAGGGCATAGTACGCAAGCAGTGAAATGCATGTGCAGCAGCAACATTCGACTTTGTTAGCGTCATGTTGTGACAAGGAATCAATTTATGAATGAATGAATTGTTTATTAACCAATATTTGGTTTATGCACATACAGTCCGTGAAAAAAAGATACAGCCACTCATGTTTGCCACATTACACACATTTATGATATCAAATCGTGTGAAGACTACGGTAATACATGCTTATAAAGTAACAGCAGAACATTTTTTCGACATTTGGGGTTTCAGATTACTTTAAAACACGAAATTTCTACAATTGACAAAGTTACACCGCGGAAAAAATTATACTGCCACTAGCAAGATGTATGTCTTAGCGAGTTAATTGAGCGGAATAACGACATTTGGGCTCATTTAACGGCTCGACGGGAGTAAGCGGAGTGAACCTTCCCGTTAAGTCGGATGACCTCAAAAATGCGGTGTGGTATAGCGTTGAACAAGTTTCAGATGACGTTCCTGTGAGAGTTCGCCCCAAGCCTTCACAAGGTTCTACCTTGTTCTAAAATTGTTTTTCGTCGGTGTAAACCTTTCGGGCGAGCCAGGATCCATACATTCTTGATGATATTAAGATCAGGTGAGACTGCAGGCCAGCGTAGGACCTCAATGTGACGTTGTTTTAACGAGCTTCCGATCAGCCTGTCGGTGTGAATCGGAGCGTTATCGTGTTGAAAACGCAGTCTGGGTCTCCTATCAGCCGATTGCTTTTCTAGTAGATCCCAATAGCGCGTCGAATAAACACGACCGTCTAGAAACACAATCGACGACTTTGTATGATACCCGACAGCGGCCCAGATCACCACCGAACCCAACTGCTTTCCTCCTTGCGCACATCGTGAAAATAATAGTTAAATCCACTCGATCCATCAAAGTTGAGAAGCGCAACTCTGTGCACTCAGTGGTCAATGACATCGTATTGTGGACTCTCAGTGGTCCATGACGTCGTATCGTGGGCGAAGTCAAGACGAGCTTTCAGCAGTCATGGGACAATCGTCGGTTTTCTCTTGCGTTTTTTTGCGCGGGAGCCAATGTGTCGTCCGGAGGAGGTTTTGCACATTTCGCACGTTCGTTTGCACACCAGCCACCTCCTACAATTGTCCTTGCCGAGAAGCGCAGAGTTTGACGCCTTTTCAGAGTTGCACGCTTGCTCCTTCTGCAATGGCATTTAGACGCCCGGTACTTTTTTTTACGGCGTAGATTTCACCTAAATTCACGAAGTTGTTTATTACATTGGGAAAACGCCCCAATCGACAAGAAGGTTCGCGATTAGAGAGACCGACGCCTTTTATAAGTCTTGATTAGGACCTTTTCGTCATTCGCTAAGGCGCCGGACTAAGGCCCATCGTTCCAACACAGATAAAACTTCTGATATGAGGTCTGCTTTTGTTTCCGTTGAGCCGTAAAATAAGCCCAAGCGTAGTTATTCCGCGTAATTCACTCGCTAAACCTGCATCTTGCTAGTGGCTGTATAATTTAATCACGGTGTAGCTGTGTCAAATACAGTGATCTCGTGTTTCAAAGTAATTCGGGACCCCAAATGCCGATGGAAGTCTCCGCTGTTACTCTATGAACATGTATCACTGCAGTCTTCGCACGATTGGCTAAAATAAATACGTGTAATTTAGAAAAAGTTTAACAAATTTTGAAAAACGGGTGGCGGTATATTTTTTCCCGTACTGTATGTGCTACAGCTCTCCTACACCACTTCATCAGCCATGTTGCTCTTGTACACTGTTGGAGATTATACAGATTACACGATTTTGCACACCGCATAGCTTGCATCCACGCTCGGTCGATATTTCATGCAACCTATTTCGTATACATATCTTCACATAAAATGCATGTATTGCAAACCCAGTAACGAAGACCTGTTTTTACAACATGGGCTCTTTCAATAGTTTGTGGTCATCGCTCTAGTCTCATAAAAACGCCAATCAACATCTGCAAATGTATATTCTCATTCAGCAAAATGATTTTCGAAGGCCTCCGTTCTCGGTAAAGCATAAGTTGCTCTGAGATCCTCCACAAAGAGTGGTGTCGAGGCCAACAGATAAACAAGTCGGTTGCGGCTGGTACGGTGGACTACTAGCACTCTTTGTAGATGGCTGGCTTTGATTTTGTCAAGTACTTCCAGATTCGATTTGGATAGGTGGGGCCATATGACCTGTATCCCGTAAACAGCGATCGGTGCAATCTTTAAATTAAAAAGATTGAGCACGACATCCAGCGACAACCGATGAGACTCTGGGATATTATGAAACAATGGTGCTCTTTTTGTTGACTTGAGAAAGACGTTTGATACCGTCAACATAAATAATCACCACTTACCATTACACCACTTACGATTACCAAACTAAGAGTTTATGAAGCTGACGAACGTGTTCAATCGTGGGCACATTCTTTTATGTCAAAGAGACAGCAAATTGTACAGATTGGGCAGAAGTTTTCAGATGTCGAGAACATATCAGTTGGAGTGGCTCAAAGGAGTATCGGCGGCCCACTGCTGTTCAATATATTTATCAACGATTTATTTCAAGTACAAAAACACGGCCGACTGATCTCATTTGCTGATGATACCACATCAATCTTTGTCGGCGATTCCTCACAAGAGGTAGAGCAGATGATTAAAGAAGACCTTAAGCGACTTTTAGAATGGATTAGAGTCAATGGCTTGTCCGTGAATTGGTCGAAGGCCGGTGTTATCCAGTTCTTATCGCCTAGAGGTGTCCTAAGTATGAACCATGAGACATTTAAATGCGAACACCACACTCTTAGCATGATCAATGACCCAAATTCTTAGGCGTTGTCTTGGATTCCAGATTATCATTTGAAGCTCATACAGATCACACTCGTAAAAAAGTTGTAGGGAGCATCGCTGTTCTGTTCAAAAGCCGTAATATTTGCCCTCGTGACTGTCTGCTCGCCACGTACTACGACTACGTCCATAGTTATCTGACCTACGCAGTTGAAATATTTGGAATTACTTATATGCGTTCTTTATGTCCGTTACATCGCCTGCAAAAAAGAGCCTTGCGCGTAACATTGGGATATCCACCATGGGAATCCATGCGTTATAAATACGTAAAGATGTCGATTCTGTCTTACCTTCCGCAAATAAAGATGTCTGTCGTAACTGAGATCAAACGAATCTTAATGAGACTTCATCCTAACCTGCTCAATCTTTTCCATTCGACATCAACAATAAACACAAGGGGATCACACACACAACTTCTCATCTTGTCTACAGCTTCATGTAACCAATTTCGTTTCTCAATATCAATTCTCGGTGCCACATATTGAAACAAGCTCCCCCCAGATGTGCGCGCAACCTCTTCTTTGACATTATTCAAACAAAATGCTAAGCAATACTATTTAGCTACCTTGCTCTAATATAAGCCGAACACGATAATAATCATAATGACAATAAATAAAATTATAAGAAGACATGCAATATAAACACTCCATACTATCCTTTGATGGCTTTGAGGAGCTGTGAACCTCTGTACACATGTAAACCACTCATGAGCATAATAAAACCTATCTGTCTATCTGATACAATGCCCTTGCAAGCTCTTACCTCAATATGTTTAGTAAAATGTGAACCCTGCGTTGAAAAGACTACTCCAAGATATAAAAAATGTTGACCAAAATTTATTGATGCTGAGCTCAAGCATAATACATATTTTTCGGCGAGCCTACCTCCGCGGCTAAACTTCATCGCTTTAGTTTTTAATACATTGATTACTAGAGCGTTAAGGTCAACAAACTTTTTGCAGCAAAGCAAGCGTTTGTTGCAGGTGAAATCAACTCAGTGAGTAGAGGACAAGGTCATCAAGGTACATAAGTGTACTAACTTGCGAGAGTCGACGCTAGATTTCTTCCGACAGATTGCTCACCAATATTGAGAATAATAGCGGGCTGAGATTATCGCCTTGCGCAACTCCTGTAGTCTGATTAATTGGGGTGTGTTCAGTTACTCCGTCGTCGATGATTACAGATTCCTCCTGCAGCATATCTTGTAATTAAGGAGTCAATTGATAAAGCTTAAATTACTTCCAGCGTCTGGTTTCTTAAAACATCTTTGCCTGAGTTCGGTGATAAACTCACAATTATTATTATTATTATTATTATTATTATTATTATATTTGAAGAAGACACACTGCTTGCAATAAACCATAGCACGAAAACAACCATAAAAAAACAAACCAACTGTCGAAGGGTGAGCGGGTACAAGTTTACGAAAAACAAAAACTATTGTGCCCACAACGGTATCCCTATTCGATTTGCCACAAGCCATCTACAAATCGGTTGGACAGTACAAAGAAAGCGTTTTTAACAGACGCAGAAGAATGTCATTACACCTATCATCTATTCGATGTTTTAAAAATTTAGAGAGTTTCGATCATTTGTTGCTGACGTTAGTAGGTTGACAGGCTCGTCATCAGTGCTACCTGTATATCGAGAGGTGTGTGCTGTTACAGCAGCCGCCGCAGCTAGAGACGACAAACATCTAACACTTCCCAAATTGAGTGAATAGAAAGAAGAAGCTGGCAGATTTGTCAGTTGTGTAGTGATTGTGTGATCCGATATGATATGACGTATGGCCGCTCGCTATTACCGCCGATTGCTGTAAGCTGCACTACCTGCTGCAGCAGTACTCATCATTCATCATGTATGATAACCCGATTGCGACGAATACGACGAACACCCCGTGGCTGTCGCACGGGCCAACACCAAACGCAGAGCACGGCCAGGTCTGGCGCTCTCACATACACGATCACACGTTCGCTTACGCGTGCCGCAACGCACAACCGAGAGCGCGACAGAGAAAAGACAAGCGAAACGAGCAAACAAAAGCAAACCGTAACGAAGACGCAGCGCTGTAGCTGTTGGGGTGTCTTGGAGATTGACGGCACGCAACAATGCAGGGCGGTAGACGCGGCTGGCTGGCTGCCTGCCTGCAGCCGCCGAATGGCTAGACCCGGTAAGCGGACAGTAAGCGGTTATCGGAGATAGATAGCCGGCGTAGGTAACCGGCTAGGCAAACCGTGGCTAGCCCAAAACAATGAGGCCCTTTATGAAGCGGGTGGCGCAATAAAAAGAAAAAAACAAATTATAACACGTGAACCAGCTGTCATTAGACTAGTATAACATTCTCCTGCACCAAAAGTTTACCACTATTACTATACTTACATTTTGACCACGACGTAAACAAATTGTAATTGAAACTACGTTTGTTTGAATTTGCTCTTATGGCAACAGCAACAATTACACCAACTACTACAACTTTCTTATTGATATATATATATATATATTATATATATATATATATATATATATATATATATATATATATATATATACAACCAGATTTCATCGGCAGTACTCTCGTTTTACTTCAGGTGAAAACTGGATTACTACTACTACTACTACTATTGGTACCATCAATTGCCGCAATTATCGAGCGCGACAAAATGAGTGAAACGGTGAACAGTGAAAAAACGTCTCCTCTCTATCTACTTGTTGATCACTAAGGTCGCGCTCCTTTGATGCTTCCTCATCAAATCTAGTTCACCCACAGAGGCACATGAACACGCACCGAGCCATCCAGTATCAGTATTAGCAGCAGCAGCAGCGGCAGGTATTATCGCCTTCATGGCCGCCCCAATATGTAAGCCGAATACCAGTATCAAGCAAATAGGAGAATTACTAAAAAAGAAAAGAAAAAGAAAAGTAAAACCTTTTCCTTTTGACAGCACAGTAAACAGAACACGATATACAACTGGGAGTTGCATATCGTGCTCTGTTTACCGCGATAGGCTGATAGACAACTGACAACGACAACAATAGCAACAACAATCGCAGCAATGATGACGACGACGACGACAACAATAGCAACAACAATCGCAACAATGATGACTACGACGACAACAGCAGCAACAACAACAACAACAGCGACGTCTTCCCGTGGTGCCGGCGCCGTTTTCAGGATCGCCATTGTAAGCGTCGTCGCCATTGCAGGCGGTGTCAACGAACGTGTCAACAGCAGTACTTGGCATAGTGCTAATTAGGACACTACCAGTAGTAATGAGAACTGTGCTAGCAGTAACAGTAGTTGCTGTACTAAGTGTAAGATTGTAGGACACCTAACGCGTGCCGTCTGCCTGGCAAAAAAAACGTTCCGCGCAAAGAAAAACGTATTGTCCACCGCAGTCTCCACTGCTACTACAAGGGACGACTTCTACCACTCGTTGGTCTAACCACTTCTTAGTCGAGACTTCGACGGCTACTGCGGTGTCGCAGGGGAAGCGGCATCGAGAACAGCATTTTGCGTAATTAACGTCACCACAGGCGAGCATTCTGGATTAATTGCAAGCAAACGTGACACATTCGCCGATACGGATTAAATCCAGAAGCCAACCGGGCGGACAAATGAGACGGTTGTCAGCAGTGCTGCGGCTGACCTAGCGTAAGAAGGGCCAGAGCGAAAAAATAGATGAAACAGCCAGATTTGTAGCAGTGACGGTAACATCAATTCGTAGAGGCAGTGCAAACGGTTTTGCGAACGCTGCTGAACTGCTGACGAGCACCATAGCAGTGCTGGTTAAACAGAGCTGCTAGTTTTTCAAGCTGCCAAAAGTGCACACAACAGGGTAAGTAGACACTGATGGTGAATTGCCACAAGAGGCCGACGAAATATATATATATATATATAGAGAGAGAGAGAGAGATTACGGGGACAAGGGTGTGTGGCAGGATTTTTAGATCTTAAAAACCATATGAAATGCTGGACAGAACAAAGTTGTATCAAATTATGTTAAAGACAGATTTGGAGAGAAGCCAAATGGAGTTACTAGATGAAATTTACAGGAATAACACAGTACGAATAATAATAGCAGCCGAACAATCTAGAGAGTTTATAGTCGCTAAAGAGGTCAGGCAAGGCTGTCGGTTGTCATCGGTGATTTTTTTTTTATATATATAGAGAGAATAGCGCGAAGGATTAAGTGAATGGGTTTAGGATGGCAAATAGGGGAAAAGGGTGTATATCTCAATATACCCGTGCTGCTGTTCGCTGACGATATGGTATTGTTAGGGTGGGGCACTAGCGAAGTTCAACAAATGTTGAATGAATGTGGGGAAGCAGCAGATGAACTGGGTATAACGTTTAATAAAGAAAGCAACATTTTAGTATTTGAGGAGGTTATGAGGGAAAATAAACTTGTAGTACAGAGGAAGGAATTAGATTTTAAAAGTCAGTACAAGGATCTTGGGGTGACAATGTCCACAAGGGGTGATTATTTAGAGGAAGAAGAGATATTACGGAGGAAGAAGGCTGAAATAGGAAGAAATGCAGTAAGGTGTAAAGGTCTCTGGCAGTTTAATAAATTATACCAGGAATATATAGAAGGTCATGTATGTACCTGGATTGGCCTTTGCTAATGACGTTCTGGGGGAGATGTCAAAATGTATACAAACAGAAGTACAAAGTAAGCGAAAATGTAGTATTAGGATTACAAATGTCACAAATAAAAATGGGTTACACATATGCAGCTGGTAAAAACGGCACTAAGGGTTAAAACGAAGTGGGATTGCAGACTAGGGTTTGCAGCTAGGAAGATTGAGTACAATAGTCAGCAATGGGCAAGTTCGAGGGTTCTGGATGGGAAATTGAATGTAAAAAAGTCATATACAGGCAAAAGGAAATTAGCAATGGGATCCAGATAGAGTTTGGCAGGTATACATGGAAAGGAAATGCGAAAATGGGGTATACGATAATTCAAAAGCAAGTGGGCTATTGGCAGATACCAGGGCAGGGATGTTGGATACAAGGATACAAAGAGCAAAGTATAGGGAGGGGCAAAGAACAGAATGGCGAGCATATAGGCTAGGGAATGAGTCAATCGAACTTATTGTTAAAGAATGTACAACCTTGTCATTAGAAAACACCTGGTTGATAATACAAAGAAAAGATTGTCCCAATGGAAAGCAAATGCTCAGTAGGTATTAAAGTATACATTGATTATTTGGATGCGTAGGTAACATATACGCCGCCGCTCTAAGCGCCTCTGATATAAGAGGGTGGCATGTGTACTTAGGTATACATGCCAAGTATATATATATATATACAGTCCCTGAAAAAAATATAAGGCCACCCACTTTTGCCACATTTCACGCATTTATTTTAACCAAATGTGTAAAGATCACAGTGATACATGCTCACAGAGTAACAACGAGGACTTCTATCGACATTTGGGGTCTCGGATTACTTTGAACCACGAGATTTCCACATTTGGCACAGTTGCACCGCGAAAAAATGATAATGTCACTAGCAAGATGCATGTATTAACGAGTGAATTAAACGGAATAACGATAATTTGGGCTCATTTAACGGCTCGACAGAAACAAAGGCAGACCTCCTACCAGAAGTTTTTTCTTTGTTCAAACGATAGGCTTAGGCTGGCGCCTCATGGGTGAAGAAAAGGCCCATATCAAGGCTTATAAGGACATCGGCCTCTCTAATCGCAAACTTTCCTGTCAATTGGGGCGTTGTGCACAAGTAGTAAATAACTTTGTTCATTTAGGTAAAAAATACGCCGTAAAAAAGGAGTTCCGGGCGTCCAAATTTTTTTTCGGAACGAAACAAGCTGCAATTCTGAAGAAAGCGTCGAGCTCTACGCCCTCGGCAAGGGCAATTGCGGCGGCGGCCGACGTGCAAACGAAAGTGCGAAATTGTGCAAAGCTTCCTCAGGAAGACAAATTGGCAAAAACACAAGAAAAAACAACGATTGACCGCTGACCGATGAAAGCTTGTCTTGACTTCGCCCACGATAAAATGTCATGGACCACTGAGTGCCCACGATACGATGTGATGGACCACTGAGTGACACAGAGCGCTCTTTTCGAATGAAAAAAAGTTTAACTTTGATGAATCGGATCGATTTTACTATTATTCGCACGATGTCCGCAAGGAAGAACGAATTTTGTCAAAACGTCACTTAGTTTCACTTAGGTTCAGTGGTGATCTGGGCTGCTGTCGGATATTATACAAAGTCGTCGATTGTTTTTTAGACGGTCGTGTTTATTCGACGCGATACGGGGATTTGCTAAAAGAGCAATCGGCGCATTTTAAGCTGATGGGATGGCCAGACTTCGTTTCTACACACGATAACGCCCCGATTCACACCGCCAGGCTGATTGGAAGCTGGTTCGACCAACGTCACATTGAATTCCTTCGCTAGCCTCTCATCTTAATATGATCCAGAATGTGTGGAGCTGGCTCGAACAAAAAGTTTACACGGATAAAAAACAATTTTCGAGGCTTGGGACGAGCTCTTGCAAAACAGCATCCAAAATTCGTTTAACACTATACCAAACCGCACTTTTGAGGTTATCTGACTTAATGGGAAGTTCACTGAGTACTATGTATAGTCTAAATGCCGTGAAATTAGCCCAAATGCCGTTGATCTGCTTAATTATTTTGTTAAAACAGGTATCTTGCTAGTGGCCTTATAATTTTTTCGCGGTGTAGCTGTGCCAAATGTGAAAATCTCGTGGTTCAAAGTAATCCGAGACCCTAAATGTCGATAGAAGTCTTCGCTGTTACTCTGTGAGCATGTATCACAGTGATTTTAACACGATATGTTATAATAAATGCGTGAAATGTAACAAAAATGGGTGGCCCTATATTTTTTTCAGGGACTGTACATATAGCTTTTTAGTACATTATCTTTTCTGTAGTGTTTCTTTAATACTTCGTACGGTGTATTGTTCTGTGTATTTATTCTTGTTCTACACACGTCACGCTGGAGTTGTCCGTGGCCTAGACTTTTCGTTTGAACATACAGAGAGAACATACATGAGAAACAGAACACCTTAACTTATGCTTTAAAAAGATGCACTTGTTTCCACAATCATTGTTAACGGTATGCTACATACATCATAAGCATACTAAAGGCAAAGGCCGTTTCCTTTCCCTCCCGTCACTCTCGGGAAAAAGCGTACGAAATGACGTGCCGCACGACTGTCATCATGAAGGTGGCAGAAGCACCCATCGAATGTTGTTATCCGTGGCGTGATTGAACCCTATGGGAACAAAGATGGCGTGTTGAACTCGCAACGATTTTTTTTACAAAAATTAAAAAAAATACAACTTGGCGGAAAAAGAGGAATTTTACAATTTTACAATTTAAGAACTTTTATAAAATAAATCCGTTTTGATCTAAGCAATTTTGAATTGGTGCCGATGATGTTAATATCTTCAGGCCTTCTCTTATATATAGAGGTGGTCAGGTTCTTTTTCGACATTTCTACTCGTTATTATTCATTTAACATTTATTCATTCTTTTCGAATAACCGTTTTACTATAAGTGATGTGAGCGTCTTGTGTGGCTTATACATGGTCACTCTAAGCGCCCCTGATTGATATAAAAGGTTGACATGTGTATTTAGGAACACATGTCAACTGAATAATATTAAACCCTTCCATCTTTAAAGTTCCTGCGAGACATATATATATATATATTTTTTTTGTGGGTATATATAACACCGACATTACTTTAAGAACTAAAGTATCTCTTTAAGCTTATCGACATAGGGTGCAAGTCATATGCATGTTGGGCCAGAGTGCTCAGAAGCCCATGTACCGTATGTATACCGTGTGCATCGTTTGTAGGGCATTTTAGATATGTAGTACTTACTACCTTTAAGATAAGCAAACATGTTCCCCTCAATGAAAAGTCAAAGCCTTTTCTTCGCGGACATTTAATTTTATTTGAATCGTTTATTCACCATGAATTGGTAGTATAGTGCAAACGGTCACATATTATTATATGTATAGGTTAAGCATAACGTTGACACTTTATTGTAATGACGGTATCTCGATAAACGAGCAAGTGCGTATGTGGTAATGTCAGATATTGCACTCGCCACAATATTTACATATGCACTCGTAAATTTCATAACAATTGCCACTCAAACATGTAAGGTGGTGGTAACCATGCCACGTTGTTCGGCATACTAAAGATCTGTTTTTCTATGATGACAATTTCCACTTATTGCTGCAAAAAGCAGGCCTCTCGACATAGAGACCCATTACAAATGCCATGTTGCGGGTTTCTCTACTTTTATTGTCATCAACATTTAATTTAATAACAACCGCTTAGTCGCACAAAAAATAAAAGTTAAAAACTACGCTACTTCCGACCGGAATACCAAAGATGCTAATAAGTAGCATATGGACGATGCAAATAATTGAAAGCGTAAAGCTTGACTATTCGATTCGTTCTCTCCGATGAGCGAAATAAGCGGCGCGTGAGTATCCAGACCGCGATTTAGCTGCGTATGTTCCATGAAAACTTGATAATATAACACAGGGGGTGGGGTGACGCGCGGTGGTATCATCTTGGATTGTGACCGGGGGACAGCCTGCGCTTGCCGGGGTGAAGATCGCTTTCTGCTTAAATCGTCCCACAGACAACGCATATCGCCAGTGTCAGTACCTCCTCTCTTCCCTAAGAACTTAGACGACAACCTTTGTGAAGAAACCACGACCACCACTTTCACATGCATTCACGTTCTAGCTCTTGCGTCGTCGATGCGCGTGGTAAGCTCTCAACGTAAAATTTAAAATTTTCGTGTACTAATACCGAAAAGAGGTGATCAATTTACCAGAACCCATCAAGCATGTTAAAGAATAATCATTACTACTAATGCAAACGAATTTTTGTGAATAATACAGTTATTATTGAAAACCGAGCTTAAAAGAGCGCTTGGCTTATCAAAAACTGCCTCGTCTACGCTGGTGCTGCAAATGTGCAATGAGTCCACATTAATAGAAGACCTAGAGCACCGTAATTACCAATTTAATCCCGAAGCGCTTGAAGCATACAAGGAACACAGAGAACGGCAAAACTGGAACTTTGTAATCAACAATTTTACAGATGGACCCGCTTTTCTTAGCAACAGATGGAAAAAAGATCTGCAACAGAACAGAGCAATAATTTGCAAAATAACTTGGCACGGATACCACCAATACCTCTGCCTAAAGGGAAAATGTTTCCAAATCGACGAATGTGTTTGTAAATATTGTGGTGAAATTGAAATCGACCGATATCACCTTATGAAATGTATAGAACTGAACACCAGCTCATTAACAGCTGCTGTAATTGACGTACTTGAGCGGAATAGCCCGTAAATATTGTGAGCATCTACCAATAATGGTGAATAAACAAACATCAATATTATTGAAAACCGCGGAGTAAAAGTAAAATGCTAACATGTAGAGAGTTGTTGAATGATTCAGCCCAAGACACTGGGTGTAAAACTGGTTGTGGTAAAATAATGGGCAAAATTAAAACATAAAAAAGGCAAAGCAAAACAATACAATTATACGACGAGGGCGGTCCGGCAAGTTCTAGTACCTTGAATTTTTACGCCAAACCAACACAACTAAAGTCTTCCGGTTTGTTTTGCTTAGCAGCGCAAACACTACTGCAACATTTTAGGAAGATTGCACGAACACGTCCAACGCAAGGGGCCTCAAGTCTGGGCAAGCAGCTCTTGGATCCTCTATCACGACAACGCACCGGTGCACACATGGTTACTGACTTCAAGAAAAATCCTATTTTTGTTCCACATCTTTTCACAACATTTATTCCCCAAACATGGTTCCGTGCTGTTTTTTCTGTTCTCAAGGATAAACAAATCGTAGAGACAACGCTTCGAGACTACAAAGGAAACAAAGAACAATCCGCAAAAACAACTCAACAACATTTACAACAAATACGTATTTCGATTTTATGAAAATATTACACAGCCATATGACGTTACGTTCTTCTGTTTTATATAATAAGTAAAATCACTTTTTTTTACAAGTAGAGCATGACTAGATTACGTGGCGATCGGCATGTGTGTTTCATCATTTCCCAAGAAAAGGAATTATTGACTATATTTGGCACAACACCTTTGAAAGACAATTTTTGTCCCACCAGGTTGATAGAGGTCAATTCAAAACGTACAAATCGATATTTTTAGATTTTTTACTAGCTGCGCAGGGGTCGATTCATATATATATATATATATATATATATATATATATATATATATATATATATATATATATATATATATATATATATATTGTTTATTTCACCATAAACTTGAATTTCAAAGTGGTACATAATTACAATATGCATACAATTTGAACACGTTAGCGACCGTTTTTTTGACTTTTAGAAATAAAAGACTGCGTAGAATTTGCAGTCGACTAAGGGTACTAAAGGTTTGCACGGCATTAGATTGCATTTTTCCTCAACGCGTTTTATGCATGAACCAACAGAGCGACGACTTACATCGTTGCACACATTTCAGAAAGTTTAATCCTTCTCGACGAAGCCCAACCATAACTCGGACAATATATTAGTCTTGGAATTTAAATTTATTTGGAAGGCCACATATACATTGCAGCATTCTTTGTATCTTAATTTAGTCCAACGAGTTTCCAGACTCATACAGAAAAGGTGTGCCCAGCTTTGGCGGCCTCCTTCACAGAAATGGGAGACTCAAGCCTCCTCTTTAGGCATGTCGGTATCCGGCTTATATATACAGGGTGTTGCAGGAATATTTGAAGCGCGATATACAGAATTGTAGAGCTCGTTAAAGCAAATATTTTTTCCAATGGAACATGGTCTCTGAGAAGTCTTGTTTCGGAGTGAGACTGAAATTACTACAATTTGTGACACTGGTGTTTTTGCCCGACATAGGAGCACAAAATGTGCTGTTGCGAGACAACCACTCTTCCTCGACAGAAACTAAGCACACCATCGTGTTCGTGATAAAATTCTGCTCCATCTGAAGAATACGCAAGGCCGGTCAGAAGACGCGACATGGTCGTTTAGAAGAGAATTCGCCAAAAATAAAGTTCTCTATTAGCGTTCACGCCAAATACTTTAGAATCATAACCCTACAACCACTCACAGCGCTCAAAACGGCCACTCATATTCAGCCAATGCGCAATTCATGGCGATCATTTTGGTACTAAACATATGTCCATGCGCGCTGTGGTTGCGGAGTAATTACGATTTTTCGGAGGGCATGTCGAGATTGAGTGCATGTAAAATGACTGTGTGGCGACGTTCACTACCGCCGACGTGTCGCGCGACAGCCGCAGCGCGTCATTTTTCATGCACTTAATCTGGACATCCCGCCGAAAAATCGTAATTACTCCGCAACTACAGCTCGCATGGACATATGTTTGGTACCAAAATGATCGCCATGAATTGCGCATTGGCTGAATATGTCCGTTTTGAGCGCTGTGAGCGGTAGGGTTATGATTCTAAAGTATTTGGCGTGAACGCTAATAAAGAACTACATTTTTGGCGAATTCTCTTCTAAGCGACCATGTCGCGTCTTCTGACCGGCCTTGCGTATTCTTCAGATGGAGCAGAATTCACGAACACGATGGTGTTCTTAGTTTCTGTCTAGGAAGACTGGTTGTCTCGCAACAGCACATTTTGTGCTCCTATGTCGGGCAAAAACACTAGTGTCACAAATTGTAGTAATTTCGCTCTCACTCCGAAACAAGACTTCTCAGAGACCATGTTCCATTGGAAAAAATATTTGCTTTAACGAGCTCTACAATTCTGTATATCGCGCTTTAAATATTCCTGCAACACCCTGTATATATATATATATATATATATATATATATATATATAGGTAAAGTAATCTCGAGAAGACAGTACTGCGGCCACCCCCCCGTCAAGGGGCAAAGAGGACGACTGGATTTTAGTGGGTGCGAGTCCCACACTACCGAGGCTTTAACAACGTCGCCCGGTGTGCATAACGCATTTTACCAGTTACCTCTATAAACAAAAAAACAATATATATATATATATATATATATATATATATAGATATATATATATATATATATATATATATATATATATGTAAATATATAAGTATATATATATAAATATATAAGTGTGGCATTGGCAAGCTTCAAAACAAGGTTACGGGACCAGACATTTCGCGTCTCAAGCAAACTTACAATCTGTGCATGAAGAAACTGCTCTCACGCACCGGTCGAAGTCGCTACGCACATACTGGGGGGAGGTCTCTGCCAATAAGTGTACAGCAGTGTGTGTGCGTGTGTTAACCGGACTGGTATTGCTCGATGACAAATTGGGTAGGTCTAGAGACAGATTCGAGTCTTTACAAGCGAGAGCAATACCAATCACTTAAACCATCTTACTGTAGTTGAGCCTTTTTTCACAGTTAATGATAGAAAATGAGCTATTCAGATGAAATTGCACCACAAGATGATCAGAACACACTGTGTTAAGAAACGATGAAAGCATGACACAGGAGTTCTCCCTGATGGATAAAAATAAATCTAGTACATTGCAACTGATCTAGACGGCTAAGTCACCAGCTGATTCAGTATAGTGTAATATACAAATAAGTAAGAATACCTGAATCGTTTGGGTAAAATCCGGATGAAGTCAACAAAAAATTTGGTTTGGAGTTCACTAATCTGGGTGTTAAGCTAACGCTAAATAGTTGTCACCCTCTTCTCCGTCTGCTGGTTCCACCACAAACTGTGCCACCAAACTGGGCTTCTTAACCCTTGCCATGAGTTTGAATATATATAAGCGGCCTCATTTGCACCAGATATCGTCATGAGACATGTTGGTCAGCGTCAGCAATTTAGGTGTTGCGTCGGTGATATATCCCAAATAATTGCATATACAACGTATTCTAAATATGTTCAATATCAACAAAAACGGAAAAGGTTCCGAGACTCCATTACTTTTTTTCCAATTTCTTCAGACTTATTGAACACGTCTAATGTAATATGTGCTGTAATAAAATGTTATATTAACTAGCTAAACAAAAAAATGCTTGCCAGCCATGCAGCTGGCACATGCGCATCATATATTTTTGAAGCCTTCCAGAAAAATAAATAGTACGCTTCGACTGGAATCACTAGTACCCCGTTAGACCGACTCGCCTATGCACAAGTTTACCATGCCCCGTGCCAGTCCCGTTATACACCTCCTCGGCCCAATTGTCCGTTGTAGACAATAATGTATTAGAAACTATAAACTAGCAGGTTAATACATCAATAGACAGATTACGATGATCAGCTCACGATACGGGCATACTATCTGCACGATAACTTGTGCGATTAGCTGAGCGAACTCTAACAACAGAACGACAACACAATGACAGTACTGCTAGAGAAACATAATCAATTACAGCAGCAGTCACCAGCTACTGTTTTTTTTTGGCATCAAATTGTTTGTATTTACGTTTGTTTTCTTTGTGTTTTTTTATTAGACATAATAGCAGGCCTAACGATAAAGTCTACATCAACTTGTCTGTTTCGGTCAGCCCGCTTTGTAATTTATTTGTCGCAAAATTTGTTGTCGCAAATACATTGTAGAGTCTGCTAAATCCAGCTAAATTGTGTCCGATATAGTTCAGCTCACAATCTCTCACAAAATACCTGTTTATGCATCAAGATAATATTGTTATACTTTGTTGCGCTCCTCGCCAAGCCATTTCGAATGACACTCAGCTAGAAAGACGCAATGACATCGTGTTTTTTTCGAAGTTTACCTAATCTCTAGCCGTTACTATCACCTGGATGTGCGATGCACCGTCTGACGCCGCGTTGAGATCCATATTCTAAGCGCCGTAGAATGGCATAATAAATTGTTAGCTTAAACATTTTGTTCGCGACACGCTTCAATATTGCGTTTGCAAATGATGAGGTGAAAAGCGTGGAAGCTTTCCCCGCAATCGCATGATAAGATTTATTGTTCCTTTCAAGTTCAAAAGCAGACAGAGCGGGTCGTAATTTTTGGTGGCCAGGCGACCACCTTGAATTGCTTAATTCTCCCTGTGGAAGCTCGATTCATCAATTATTATATGTATTTACATTCGTACGTTCGAATACCCAAATGTAATATAGATCAATTGCTCGCCAGTGGACACAACGCTGAGTCAGAAAAACACGCGCATTATCGAATCCTTATACCCAACCCCGGAAATCGCAAGGAGACCCTCGGCATACCGCTCTATACTTTATGCATGCTTTCCCCTTCTCCTAAGTGTGTTTTTTCTGCCAATTCAAAACAGCTGCTAACATTGACTGATAGATGGAAAACCTCTATAGCATACCTGAAGTCCAGAGAAATTAAGATTTGCATTTATAGATAAATTAAAATTTGCATGAGTCATATATATATATATATATATATATATATATATGACTCACTAATAAAAGCGGTTTAGAGGTATAGCCATTGCCCTACAGTTGAAAAGTCGTTGATTTACACTCAGGATCGTTAAATTGGATTTTATGGCTTCTAATTGAAATACGTGAGCTCTCACCAGCCATCATCAAAACGAAAAAGTATAAATGTCTGGATAGAGAGATAACGCACACGATCCTGTATATATATAGCGCACACGAGACTTTTTGTGAAGGCGCTATCCAGGATCACGCCTAGGTACTTGATCATGGAAGGTGCAGGGTGCCTTTTCAGGCGTAAGTTAGATTCTTGTGGGAAGGCTTTCAGGCCGTTTGAAAGAATTACTTCTATGTTTTGCAAAGCCAGTTCGGGACCTAGCGTGTGGCACGGTCGAATATCCGCCGGGCCTCCGTTAACTGTTCCTCCCAAAAAAATCCCCGTCACGGGCTGTAACGATCAGTGTCGATCGTTTGCGTAGACGACGGAATAAACGGTTAAGACTATAACAACTGATCCATAAGCTATCTACTCTCAGCTCCAGGTGCGTCGCAAAATCGACGGCACCACGTATACACTGTGCTTCGAGATACTGCTTGATCACTATAAGCACTTCGTAATAATTCTACCACTTCAAAACATAGAATTGGTTGTAACACAAAATTTGAAGCAGACTGGCTGCTCCACAATTTTCGGTTTTCTCGAAAATTGCGGAAGCTCATTTTCAAGTTTTGTTGAACCAAACTTAAACTTTATATGCCGTCACCGATTGATGCGATAAACCGGAAAGCACTGATGGTTTAAATTCAATCTTTAAAATTCACGGTACTAAAATTTTCCGATCTGCCCTCGTTTATATATATATATATAGGTCGGGAGGAATATATATATATATAGAGAGAGAGAAGAGGTCGGGAAGCGGTGATAGGCGAGCGGGCGAATTCTCAGACAGCGTATGTCGCTGGATGTGCAACGGGGCAACGCGGCTTCGGTCCGGGGAACCCTCCAGAGATGGTTGGTTCCTACATTGAACCCTTCGTAAAAGTGCACACGTTCGCAGGGATCCAATTGTCATGTTCCCATCGTCGGTGATTAATTACAAAAAAAAAATATATATATATATATGTGTGTGTGTATTGTAATAATACTTCCTTTACAGATGCGATTGCCCACACGGTCTCTCTGGAGGGGTGATGCAAAGGCGGGCGATACTTGACCTATTTCATGTCTGCCCAAATCGGCGACAAGATGGATGTGCAGATCGATGTCTGGTGACAGGTTCGATACGTTCGACCCTACTCGACGCAGCCCCACGCGCTGCCAACGAACAGAACTCTTCAAGTACAGCAGGCGTCTTTGCGGGCTTCAATACTGAACGAAATTACGTGACCAGCCTAAGCGTCTCTGAAGCATTCGACAAGGCCGGCAAGTAGCATGCCGATTGGCACCGCTTCGTATCCAAAAACTCTATATCACAGCACTAATAATAATAATAATAAATGCTTTATAGTTTCGTAACCTACGCCGATATCACTGCGCTGCCCAAACTGCTTCAGTGCCCGTTATCCTAATAATAATAAAGCTTTATAGTTTCGTAACTTACGCCGATATCACTGCGCTGGCCAAACGGCTTCAGTGCCCTTTATCCTACTGACTGTTGAGTTGGTTAGCCACACGCCAACGGCGTACGGGCATTTGCCGGGACTACAGATATATATATATATATATATATATATATATATACTATATATATATATATATATATATATATATATATACTATATATATATATATACAGGTAGTTCAATAAGTTCTTAGAATGAAAACCAAGAATTTTCCAAATCATGTTTTTAAATTTATCTTATTCGATATACTCCCCGAGATGCCTCAATACACTTTTCCCACCAAGATTTCAGAGCTTTTATACCTCTTAAGTAGAATTCCGCGTCTTTAGACTGAAAATAGGCATTGACAGGCAGCCTTAAACCCTTCATTGCTGGAAAAACGCTTTCCACCGAGACTATTCTTCAAATGTCCGAAAAGGAAATAATCAGAGGGGGCCAGGTCTGGAGAATAGGAAGGTTGTTCAATAAGTTCGAACCTCAGTTGGGCCAGTTTTGCCGATTGCTTGCCGGGACTTGTGTGCAGAAGCATTTGTCCTGGTGAAACAGGACAACCTTCTTCTGCAAAGCGGGCCGTTTCACGATGAGTTCTTGCTAAAGGCAGTCTACAGTCTTGCCTAATATTCTCCTGTGATGGTTTTTTACCGCTCTCAAGGTAGTCGACCAGCATTATTCTACGTTGGTCTTAAAAAACTGTAGCCATCACCTTTCCGGTCAATGCCGTTGTCCGCACCCTCTTCGGAGGTCCCTTCATCAGGTGCACACCATTGGCAAGATGCTTCTTAGGTCTCGGGAGTGTGTGATGGACCCAGCTTTCATCGACGGTCATGAATCTGCGCCAAAAATCCGACGGATTGTTCGACATCTTGGCCAAATTTCGCTGTGAAGCGAAAACAGGCGCGTTTTTTGGCCTTGGTTGAGCAAATGCGGCAGCCATTTTTCTCTGAGCTCTTCATCTTCAAGTTTTTGTGCAGGATGAAATGCACACTACCCAAACTGATCCCCAAGCCTCCGCTATCTCCCTAATGTTCACTCGCTTATCTGCGGCAACGATTTTTCCGCACCTTTTTCACGTTTTCCTAATCAGTTGCCCGTTTTTGGGCGTTTTGAAACGTAGTTCATCCCGGTGCTCCTGCGACCTCTTTTTAACTCATTAATCCAGTTGGAAACAGTGGCACAAACATGGCGCAGAGAGTCACCGTACCACCTCGTCTAACTCAGTTTTCACTTGCGTCGCATTCCAACCTTTGAAATAAAACGCTGATAACCACTCGAAACTCTTTTTTTCTCAATTTTTCAAAATCACGCCGATACGTTGCACGGGAAAAGCGATCAAACGAAATCGCAACGGCCAATCACCATAATATTTTGACTGTAGCAGTCGAAAAGTTGCCATTCCTAATAGCGGTGGAAAGCGCGCCAAAATTCGAATTCTAAAAGCTCTTCTAAGAATTTATTGAACTACCGTATATATACATATACATATATAGGGATAGAGAGAGAGACTGCACTAGGAACACAACTTAGGCTGCATAGCAAAACGCAGTCTCGCTGGACGGCGATGATGGGAGTACTCGTAAGGGTTGTTCACAATTAATTGGAGCCTATTCTGTGTTCGCACCTGGTGGCGGGAGTGCACAGTGTCCGAGAACGCCTCAAGGACGGTCTGCATATTTAGCCATAATGGGCTGAAACGAACGTTTGCCGAACTTCATGAGGATTGTATCGTTGTTTGCCACTGGCCTTCAGAAACTTGGTTGTCCAGCCAGTCAAGGATCGCCATATTTGCCCCAACCTCGTACGAATGGCTCATAGCGAAGTACGCAATCAACAGAGCCGGATGTGTTGTGGACGTCTCTTCGCCTTCTTAAATATATATATATATATATATACTATCTATATATATATATATATGCGTGTTTGGCTAACTTGTGTCTACTTACGCGTATTACCTGCCAATAAGGGGAGCACTTTAATAGTATATAAGTATTAATATCGATTCAGCCCACTGACAGAATTTTTTTCTAAGTTGATTACATTAAATTGCACAAGTTTGCTGTGGTATACGCCTAACGCCTTAAGTTTAGATTTACAGGCTCATCTACAAGATCTGCAAATATTTAGTATTGTTACGCATAGTCTACGATAATTAAAGTTAAAAAACGTTCGACTAAGTGGGAACTAGGTCAGGATACCATATTCCTAATGCGCTTTTATGACATTTTCACCTGTATGGGTATATTTGCATTAGAGCAACAATCAATTCGTATTGCCGATAAGAACTGCTGGACAGGAAACGCCTCTAAGTTGACGCAATTAGACGGTAAGATAAGGTTAACAACAAAAGTCATCGATGTAGTCAGATTGTCAAGGTTAGGCTCCATAAGGAAGGCAACTGCCATCATGAATCTCTTCTCTTCTCACGATCACGTCCGACTGCTTACTACATTACACTCCCATATCTTTGGCACTCGATCATCGTGGCGGTCTGACTAAAATTGTCATGTTATCCAATTGTTACTGTTCTATATATATATAGACTGTACGTTCTGCCGCTAACTAGTTCCCTTTTCGATAACACTCTGTGAGAATCCCGATATGGGGGGGGGGGGGGGGCTGAACGATAAGCACACAAATCACGAGTCGATTCATAAATGATGCCCATAAAATGCACATTTGTCTAGAATGTGTTTGTTTCATGAGCGAACGGCAAATGTTGGGATATTTAACTTGAAAGCTCAAAAAATCTCGATGTTAGGGAGCTTGTTCAATATTACCATTTTTTTCTCATTGGATAAAATAGCAGCAACAAGGAGACGGACACACTGTCAACCGAATTTGCGCTTACTCCAGTATGTGATCGCAAGCAACAAAAATAACACTTGTACATGATGGCCAACGTTCACTAGACGAGCTGAAGAAGCAACCAAAAAATGTATTCCAAACAATAGAAATTTGGAAAAGCATCTTGCCAACGTGCAAAGAAGGTAAGCATTTTTGAAAACACCCAGACGGCTAGCTTTAGCACCGACTCAGCATGTCGATAAGAGCTAAAATCTCTGAAGTTTAGACAAAAATTTCTGCAACTTGAAACTCTTTGATTACGGTACCTCTCTCGTTCAAGGCAACACGGTTTAGCGCAAATGTCGCTGTTATACGCTCACGGCGCGGAAGGCACGTTACAATCAGAGCAATAGGAAAACCGTAATACCGTATAAAATTTCTACAGGTGTCTGAGCTGAGTTCCAGCAGATTTAACATTTTCTTAGGGGTGAAAAAAAATTAAGCACGCCCGCCGATATAATAGAGGTAGTGTGGGGCTATACTCAGGGAGAGAGTCTACATGACTCATTCTAGTTCGAGCGCCACTACCACTAAAAACCACCCCCAGAGCTCCTCCTGGTTCGGACGTGTGAACCATTATTTCGAGACCAAGAGGGGGAGCCTCACGCCTCGACCATCTCCTTAGTCTGTAGATGCGTCCGAGCAGATAAGTCCTGCTAGGTTAAATCAGGGGGCCTCCGGGCGACGAATCGCGCCCGGCCGATTATTCTCCAGCCCGATCCCTTTCGCGCATGAGCCTATGGAGGTATTTTAGACCAGCACCCCAAGTAGTCATCGAATCGACCATGTGCGTAACGATCACCTGCGCGGTAGATGCCCCGTAGAGTGAACGGTGAGCTATCCCAGTACGCAGACACGCCGTACGCGCCTCAGTAGTAGTATTGGTTGTTTGAAAGGACATCCCTCGCTTCAAGTTCTTAGTTCAGCCGCATGAACGAGCACGTTTGCTAATCGCGTCAAGTAAGCATATGGGGCGGTGCGCTGACGAGCCGGGTGAAGCGTTCGGCTTCGGTGTCAGTACTGGGTTGGCACGTTTCCACTGGATGGGAAAGCGACCCTCTAGGAACAAGCGTGACATTAGCTCTGCAAGAGGCCTGGGGTAGGATCGTGCCAGCAGCTGCAAGAATTAACACGGTGGCTAATTGGAGATTATTAGATTAATTGTTGAAGTAGCATTCTATATAATATAGTTTTATACATGGTTGTGAACATATATATATATATATATGTTGAAATATCTAGGGCTTCCCGAGAATTCTTGTGGCCGTATGGTACTAACTCTCAGCGGTATGGTTTCTCATTTCTTCTCAATCAAGCCTTGCTCAAATGAAATTATACAAGCAACAGGGATGGCCAAGAGATGACAATCATGACTAGCGCACTAGCCCCTTAGACCGCGTCGCCAATATATATATATATATATATATACAGGGTGGTCCAGTACTATGTGAAGAGCGATATATGGAATTGCAGGCTCAGTAAAGCAAATCTTTTTTCCAGTGAAACATGGTCTCTTAGAAGTGTTGTTTTGGAGTGAGAGTGATATTACTACAATTTGAGACACTGGTGTTTTTGCCCGACATAGGAGCACAAAATGTGCAAGACATCCAGTCCTCCAATACAGAAACTAAGCACGCCCGTCGTGTTCGTGATAATTTCTGCTTTCCGAAGGCGACGTTCACTACCGCCGACGTGTCGCGCGACAGCCGCAACGTCGCCACACAGTCATTTATGCATGCACTTAATCTCGACATGCCCACCGAAAAGTCGTAAGTACTCCGCAACCACGGCTCGCATTGCCATATATTTGGGACCAGAATGATCGGCATGTGCGCCTGAATGTGATAGTCGATCGCTGTGAGTGGTCGTACGGTAATGATTTTTTGAGGAATTTGGTTTGTAAAAGCTAATAAAAAACTTCATTTTTGCGAATTCTGTTCTAAACGACTATGTCGCATGTTCTGGCCGGCGTTCTATGTATTTTGAAGGAAGAGCAGTTTCTCACGAATACGACGGCGTGCTTAGTTTCTGTATAGGAGGACTGGTTGTCGCAATTGCACATTTTGGCTCTTATGTCGGGCAAAACACCCAGTGTCACAAATTGTAGTAATCTCACTCAGAAACAAGACTTCTCAGAGACCATGTTTCATTGGAAAAATATTTACTTAAACGAGTTCTACAATTCCAAATATCGCTCTTTACATAGTCCTGGACCACCCTGTATGTATATATATATATATTAAAATGACATTTAAGTGTTACAGCGAGATGTAATTAACTATCAACACTAGGGCTTGTGGGGGAGCGCTACCAGTCGAGCTTATCCTCGAGGCACAGCCCCTCATTGTGCCCATTATTGCTGCCGCAATGCCGCGTTGAACTGCCAGCGATAGTCGCTGAAGTAGAAACTCAAGTGCTCTCTTTTTTCCCCTGTCGCCAGTTCAATTTGTTTGCCAATCTTCTGTAAAAGCGACCATGCCTCAGGGCCGGGCCCCCCCCGAGTGTCTCGAATACTAGCGGCACGAAAATGAACTCGTTGGCGAGCTGGGCATATTTGTTGGTCTTTAGACGCTCAGCCTTGCGTGCTGCGGAGCCAGCGGAAGATGCACTGGCCTCCAGGTTCGACGGGGCGAGCGTGTCGGTGATAGTCGCATCCCAAACAAGCGGCCTTCCCCTTTCAACAGGGGATAAGGGTGAGACCGTCTGGTCTCTTTCCATCGCTTTCAGGAGGCCGGCGGGCTCTCGGATGCCACGGTATTAGAGCGGATCTGAAAGCCCTGGCGTACTCTCATTAACCTCGCTATGACGGCTTTGGCGTCCTTCGCTTCTACTGCAGGACAACCCGTGAGTCCCCCAGATGTCTACCTGTGTTCCACACGGATACCGGTGTTCCTCGGTTAGCCTTGTCCCCAACCTCAAACCAATGCACAGACGAAAGCTTTCGTGATCTAGTAAAGTGCCTAGGTTGAGGAGGGGGATGGCTTTGGAGCCATTTGCTAGCTCCTTTCTGGACGACCGCACGTAGTCGGGCTTTGTCTGCCGTGGTTAGTGCGTCAGAGAGCAAGCGCTGGTACTTCATGGAGACGATGAGGTCGTCATAGGACCTCTGCAGGTGTTTGTTTGTCTCCGGGAGTAGGCCTGCGAGGTTCTTGAACTTCGTATCCGCAACTTCTTTGGTGTCCTGGAAAGCCTGCAGGGCCATGGGTGGGCTGATGTGCCGAACAGTGCTCTCTGAGGCGTTGTTAATGATAAGCGTGGCAGCTCGCTGCTAGGTCTGCTGTAGAACGAATCCCCAGGCCTCCGAATCTAAGGGGAGGGTTAGCTTGAGCCCAGTTGTTGTCGGCCAGAGTAAGATTAAGAAGATCACTAAGGCTGATCCTTAGGCTTTCGTCCAGGTCCCGAAGAAGATTTGGTTTGGTCCGACGTCCGTTGCTGCGGAGGATATGGACGATTCTTGCTGAGCCCAGGGGACGATTTCAATAGGTGATACGCGCTGTGGGGACTGAGCAGGTTTAGCCGGGTTAGACGGGAGCGGAGGCTTTCTATCCTACCTGCGAGTTCCGGACGAATGGCGGCAGACCCCACTGGGGACCCAGGAGCGTCATGTCTGTTGCCTCGACGAGTTTGCACCGGGAAGAAGAGCCTCCAAGGCGGATAGGTTAGGGTGACCTTTGTAGATAAGCTCGCACTTCTCGGGTTGAGCTCAAGCCCGCTCTTCAGTCCGAAGTCAGCAACTCTCTTGATGTCTGCTAGTACTACAGGTGCTTCTCCTCCAATAGTGCCGTCGTCTAGGTACCAGAGGTTTAAGGGAGACTGGATAGAGTCGACCAGTCCTTAATGGCTAAGCAAAACAGTGGCGGACCAAGGGGGTCTCCCTGCTGTACGCCGCTGCATGAGGAAATCGTCTTATTATCAAGTGAAAGCTCTGACCTGGATCTGTAGGCTTGGTCAACCAGGGAGGCCGCCTCTGGCCAATCGACTAGAACTGTCTTCAGTACGTGGTCACGACGGATCTGGTTAAAGGCGTTCTTGAAATCAAGTTTGGCGACTACGAAATTGTTGGGTGCGCTGCGACGAAAGCTCTTGTAGTGTGGACTGCGGCTTCGATGCCGTTGGGCGTATTGAAGCCAAGCTGGTGAGCTCCAAGCTTCTCGCGCACCAAATCTGCTCCTAGTTTCACTGTGATCTTTGCCGCAATTCTGCGGAAAACTGAGGAGATGACGATTGGGCGAAGCGACCCACTCGGCTTACTTATTGCGATGAGGCGTCTTCCAAAAAGAATAGGGCGGATGGCCTCAGGAACTGTGCCACTTCTGATGATGCACCACTTTTCCTAGGTCACGCAGTAGTAAACGGCTGGCAATATTTTCGTTAGTTGTGGCAAGGAGGTCTCTGAGATGGCGCAGCCGCAAGCCGTCCATACCTGCAGTGGACCCCGCCG